>JAXGGA010003579.1:0-100354 GCA_038373865.1 Uloborus plumipes
GTATGCTGTAAAAGCAGAGATTTTGAAACATTTCGACATAGAGAGGTTTTTGGGATATGCAGGCTCGAGATAAACAGGTTCGACTGTATTAGTCATTCTTTAAGATTGCTTAGTTAACTTATTTGAGAAAACTCCATTAAAACTGCGCAACAACGAATATTACATTTCTTTCTTCGATATATAAAGATTTCAGCTTAATATTACATCACTCCCCCTAATTAAATTGTGTCTCAGGTACGTGAAACGTTTTTCCCCACACAACTGCATTTTTCTGTTTCCTTGCAATCCCTGAAAAACCAAAATTTCCTTTGGGAAAAGAATAGGCTATTAAAACCTAAGAAAAATAAATTTGAAATATTTCAACACATATTTATTTCGCTGGTATATAATCGACGCAGTTTTCTATTCATCCCACATACTCATCAATTTGAATCTGAGATGCGAAATTGTTGAAATTTTCTCCTCACAACTAATACAATGAATTACAAAATCGGCAAGTACTTTAGGATTATATTCTTTTTGCTACAGGTATTGTATATATTTTTTATTTTTTAAAATATCTTAAGTTATTTTTTCTTAAATATAATTACATTCATTTTGATATTATTTGCTGTTTTTTGAGCTAAAATTACATGATATTGCCTCCTTCTCAAGTTAGTACATTTGAATACTATGGCACTATTTATTAATATTAAAAATTTCATGTCGTCTCTTAAACAATTTCTATATATTTCGAAGTGTCATACTTTTAATAACATCCGCTTACTAAGTTTGCCATCTTTAAATAAATATTCAATTCAATCAATACATAGATATCCATCATACGCATTCTTAAGCTGGGGAATATATTTTACTAGGATTCTTTCATTAGTTTATTGAAAGATCAGTTTACTATCTAATGAACTCATGATTTATCAACTTAAAGATAGTTTTATGCAATCATTTGTGCCAGAGTACTTGAAAATGCCCTGTTAGAAAATAAATGTTGGTTTTACAGTCTAATTCAACTAATTTTACAGTAGTTTTTACAGTAATAAAAAATGAGAAATTGCTAATTTTGCATTAGTAGACTGTAAAATTTGCTAGTTTACAGTAATAAACTGTAGAATTGCTAGTTTTCACAGTTTATTACTGTGCACTTTACAATTTTAATTTGGTACCTCTGCTGCCAGTATTATACTGTTGTTTTAACAGTATAAAACAGCTAATATAATGGTAATATTGCTAATTCTAGAGTAACAAACTGTAAAACGACTAGTTTTACAGTGATAAACTGTAAAATAGCTAGTTTGAGCCGGAACCTCTGCTGTCAGTTTTGTACTGTAAACAGTTCAGTATGAGACATAGCTTAAGAGAGCGAATAATGGATTTTTTTAAACTGGTTCTATACCTACTGGCTTAAGAAAAAATGAAAGAAATGCATCAATAAATGTTGTTAATTGACAGCATAGTACCCTAAAATTTCTGAAAAATGTTTCTATCAAATCATAAAATCGTCAATTTCAACATCTGTACCTCAGAGACTGACTAATATAAGCCCCATTATCCCCACTTACTACTTAGCAGGAGAAGGTATGCAAGCTTGTCTGATGCATGACAAGTTTAAGACTCGCGCTCTAACAGCATATGTAAGTAATTATACAGGACTTTTCTTTTAGGAATTACGTTGTTATGGCGCAATGTGGAATTGCAACATTTTCGAGCTAAATGTAGCGACTAATTTGGGACAAAAGAAGTATATTTTTTAGCATTTTTCTTTTGATAAATAAAACTTTAAATGGTTTTGGATTTTTTTTGAAATGGTAATAAAATAAATGCATCAAATTAATTGTATGTGTTTTATGTTACGATCATTTTATAAATTTCTGCATAAACAAAACTTTTATTTCTAATTCTTCATGCTTTAAACAAAGTAAAGGCAAAAAAGATAAATAAATAGTTAATGCAAAAATTTAATTTTGTCTTAAATTTATAAAAACAAATACTAAAAATATGTAATTATATCATCACAAAAAAACTTTGTGGGCTCATATTTTATTTAAAAAACATTCGTACGAGACGTTTAATCTATACGTTATACATTTTATTCCGAAAAGAAGTACCTACATGTGAACTGTTGATAAAATAGCATTGATGATATCTTTATGTTCACCTCCAACATTAGAGAAACTAGAACTTCTAGAGAAAAGTAAAACTCGAGCAAATATTTTTTTAAACATAAATAAAATTTTACAATAGTAAAATTAAGATGAATTTTCAGTTGGCTTAATGAATAGGTGAATTCAAGTTACTAAAATTGTTTAAAATAGGAACCACAAACTGCATAAAAGTAAAGTAAACGACTAAAATTTAATAATAACTTTTTTTAAAAAAGTGCAGTAGAATTGGAAATACTTCAAAACTAATAGTTCGTAAAAAGTAAAATCTTTAAAAGTGCAAAAATTGCTTAACAAAATATAAAATATTATATAACACAAAGGGCATATATCCAAATATTTTTAAAAAATAAGAAATGAAGAAAATAACAAAAACGATAGCTAAAAGAAATAAAAATTTATTCTTCAAGCGCTGACATTATGATTTATATTCTTATGTGTCACCCTAACAATTGAAGTTGTTTTTACCGTATAATACAGATAACTTCATAGTAACAAACTAAAAAAATTGCTAATTTTACAGTAATAAACTGTAATATTTCCAATTTTACACTAATAAAATGTAAAATTACTGCTTTGCGAAAATAAGCTGTAAAATTACTAATTTTACAGTTTATTACTGTGCATTTTACAGCTTTAAACTGGAACCACTGCTGACACTTTTGTACTGCTGTTTTTACAGTAGGGGAAGACCGCCTATATTGGACCACTGCTTAAATTGGGCCTCGGGCTTAAAATCTAGTACAGAGATCTGTGATACACTTTAACAGTAGGTATATTAAGTTTTAGGAATAAAATCAATGTGTATGAAGTTTCACCAGCCTTCGAACTGTTTAGCGTGAGTTACGGCTTGATTTGTGTTGAAAACGTGCGAAATCTTATTTTGCGGACTTGTTTCTAGAAAGATAACTCAAAAACTTGTGAATTGCGGTAAAATGCTGTTACAGTGTTAAAATCTGTGTTTAATATGGATTGCATCGATGTATTTACATGTGCGATTGTGATAATTTTTGACAGAGCAATGAGCTGAAGAATAAAAAAAGGCGTGTTTTCATTTATTGGACCGAAAAAATTTTCCTATATTGGACCGGTGGTCCAATTTAAGAATATGATTTTAATCAAGACTTTTTATTAATCGTAACATAAAATACGTGACTCGTCTTCTTTAATAGCGTAGTTAAAATTATTTTAAGCATACTTTAACACCTATTCACGATACTCATTTAAACTTTTTTATCAAGCACATTTTTTGCAAGCAGAAGCTGCAACTTCTTAAAATGAATGTTTTTTTTTCTCTTCATCCATTTAGCTGCAGTTTTAGGTTGTTAAACATAGTTATTACCTTAAATAACACTTATGCTGGTTTACCCAGAGAAAATATGAAATTCTTTGATATTTTCGAAACGATTTTAAAAGGAAATAAAATAATTTTGGAAAAAAATAGAACCGACTTCAGTTGGAAATTGATCTAAAAAGGAAAAAATATTTTTTTTCTTTGAACACCATCGAAACTACTTTTAAACATAAGTTTTGAAGTCGGCGCAAAAACAATGTGTTGAATCATACGCAACTATAATTCAACTACATACATTTTAATGGATCCAGGTTCTTTAAAAGCATTCGCATATTTTTCATTTATTACCACACATTCGTGTAATGGTACAAATATTCTGCTTTGAATTTTCAATGGTTTCTCCGAAAAATGTTGGCAAAATATGCTTAAATATCATTTGACCTATCGTTTTTGCGCCGACTTCAAAACTTATGTTTAAAAGTAGTTTCGATGGTGTTCAAAGAAAAAAATTATTTTTTCCTTTTTAGATCAATTTCCAACTGAAGTCGGTTCTATTTTTTTCCAAAATTATTTTATTTTATTCTTTTTAGTGTAAGTGTACTTATGAAATAAGGTAATGATTCCATTACGGAACTTCACCTAATTTTCTTAAGTAAATGCTCCATAAAATAAACTGAAAAAAAAAGGAAGAAACTATCAACGCGTCTAAAATTATAAACGATTGACACTAAAAAATAATCTTTGTTATTCTCTGGTATTTATTTGTGTACTAGCTTAATCATAAGGCCCCTATATAGACGAGCCGGCGCATCAAGATTAAGTTTCACCACTTTGGATCCAGCGCGTATTTGTGTGTTTGAGTGGTTGTCTTTTCTGGCCAGTAATCGCGCTTTGGTAATTTTTCACTGTGAGCAATTATTAGCGGCACGTGGATTTGGCAAAGCTTAGCAATGTGCCAAATGTTTTTTCTGGTAACCCTACTCCGCAACAATGAAAATTTGAAAGTAAAAGTTATGGAATTGGATCCAAAGTGGTGAAACTTAATCTTGATGCGTCGGCCTATCTATATAGCGGCTCTACTTAATCACAGCTATTTAAATATCAACGGTTTGTCAACTAATTTATATTTCAAAGCAATTCTTGTATCTCGTTGTTCATAAGATTTTAACACATACTACATACGTTACCGCTAATGAGTTTCATGTTAGATTTAGTTAAGCCTTGGTTCAAATTTTTCATCATGATTACTATTAATATTGCTGTTGCGAGGCAAAAAATTTTTGCAACAATGAATTGAAAATTTAATCATTTAATGGGGAAATGACATGAAATTTACTGTTTTCTATAATAACTTTTTTTCTAGTGAACAAATATCGTCATATGAGTACATGGTACCTAAGTTACACCATTTCCTATAGATTAAAAAAAAATCGTCCAAATCGGTTTAGTAGATCAGCTGTTATGTGCGAACAAACAAAAAAAAAACATACGCTTTGAATTGATAACCTCCTCCTTTGTTGAAGTCGGTTAACAATTTATATGCTACTAAAATGTTCAATGTAGATGAAGCCGGTGTTTTCACTGTCTCAAAGCCCCAAAATATATTGACGTATAGAGGTAAACACCAGGTTGGAGCAGTAATGAGAGGTGAACGTGGTAGAAACACACTGGTTATTTGCTCCATGAGTGCAACAGAATTGCAAGCTCCCCATGCTTATTTTCAAAAGATTACGTTCCATGTATGAACTTATTGTGAAAGCTTCCCTGGTAAACAATATGCTTGTTCAAAAAAAGGTTGGATCACAAACGATAATTCACACAATTGATTCAACATTTCACTAAAACTTTTAAGCGAAGCAATGTGAAAAGAATGCCCTTCTATTAATGGATAGGCACAGCACTTATATAAAGAACATTGATGCAATAAACTTGGCTAACGAGTGAGATATAATAATGCTTTCTTTTTAAGCACATCATGCACGTAGATGTGGTCTTTATTCCCTCTGTCTACATATATTAATCGAGCATGTGATACATGGAGGCGAGAACATCTTCTGCTGCAGCAGAATTAGAAACAAGTAGCCCACATAAAACTACTCAAAGTGAACAGGTTCCATGTTCGGTGTAAGTTGTACACTATGTACAAGAACTAGTTACGACTTAAATTAGTACAAGTTCTTCAGAAACAGCGGATAGTTCTCATCAAAACATGATTGTCAACTCTAACTATGATTTTGTAAAGTCGGCTCACATATCACCTTTGCCTAAAAAAATAGAAGGAACAAAAAGGAAGGCGATCTCAGCAATCATTCTAACGCCTTATAAAAGAGGCATAGAACAGAAAAAGTCACACAAGAAAAAGCAAGAAACTGCACAAAACAATTGTTATTGCAATATTTGTCATAGAGATGAAGTGCAAAACATGATTAAGTGTATGAAATGCCTTCGGCGAGTTTATCAACACTGCCTAAGTGAGGCTGAAGCAAAAGAAATTCTATTGCAAATCCTAGAAAAAAGCTGTACAGTTCAAATATAAATTATTCTATGATTTCCTGGTACGGTCCAATTTAAGAAGCGCATGGTTCAATTTAGGCGCATATATTCCTAAATTGGACTTTTGCAACTTTTTACAAGATAATTTTTTTTAAAAAAATTTTCATATTTTCAGAAAATATAAGCTCCTAGGGTGGTTCCTGATTAAATTTAGCTTACGATGCCCTATTTTGCATTTCTGTTTTGCTTCACATTGAGCGACACAGGCCTCCTGTTCTTAGGGGGTCCAATATAGGCGGTCTTCCCCTATATTACAGCTTATTTTTATGGTAATAAACTAAAAATGTGGTAATAAACTGTAAAATTGCTAACTTTACAGTTTATTTCTGTGCATTTTACAGTTTTAAACTAGAACCTCTGCTGCCAGTATTATACTGTAAAAACAACTCTACATTGTTTGCAGTGCATTAGCAAGCTAAAATACTGTAAACGATTATGCGTAGAATAGGGTGGCACGGTAATCGCGGATAAGCAAATAACCCGGATAATCGGAAAAATAGGTAAAAACGATATTATACCCTGTGTAACAAGAAGAGGCGGCCGGAAGCAAATTAATTTAACTTTTCTCTGATGGTTGTCATAGTTACGGCACTATGGACTTAGTTTCCCCACTTAGTTTTTTTCAACAATGGTTAAATGCAAACGATTAAAATTGCTTTGTGCGCAAACTATTATTCAATCAACGTTAATAAAATACTTTTTGAAGTATTTTTTAACGCTTACTTATAATGATAGGTCTTGCTAAAACAAACTATTTAGGACTAGATTTGTTCAAAAACAATTAGAAATAACTGAGATATGGTGATATACATAAAAGCGTAAGCCTAATTCAATAAAAATAAAATGCCTCAACAGCAGTGTATAAAAAAAAGAGTTTAACAGATTTACAGTTTTTTAAAGGATGGTCATTTTGAGCATTTCCAGCCGTTCTAGGTATAACGATATTCCGACCGACTTAGTGCAAAACCTTATGTTTTCTTTTTTACCACTATTTGTATTTGCTTATATCTTGTTATTATTTTATTCATTTTTATTACTTAGTTATGTTTCACTCAAAACAATAAAAAACCGATGTATTGGAACACTTGAATTGTCCACAAAAATACATTAATGTTTTAAGTCAAGTATATATGTTCTTAAGGAGTGCAAATAATTCAAACAGATGCTATGTTTTTTTTTTCTATTTATTTTCTTTTTAACTAGAAATTTTATCATCTGAATGGTTTATGAGAAAAAAAAACAATTCAATTGCAAAATAAAGTTAATTTATCCTACTTGAAAACAAATTTTTTTTATTACTTTAAAGAAATTTCACTCATTCTACATTAATTTTCTTACGAAATATCTTTTTATAGGTTATACGAGAGGCGTATTCAGGAGAATGCAGTAAGTATATTTTGTACGCACATATCGATTTTTTTCAAGTTGCTATTATGAAATATCGTCAACAGCATAAATGTTTTAATGTTTAATATCTTATTATTTCATTTAAACATTTTTTAAACGAAACACTAAAAAATAGACGTTGTTTTTGAAGTATAATACAGCTAATTTTACAGTAATATACTGTAAAATTTATAATTTCACAGTAGTAAACTGTAAAAATGCTAGTTTACAATAATAAACTCTAAAATTGCTAGTTTTAGTTTATTTTTGTACTTTTACAGTTTTAATTTGAAACCTCTGTTTTTTGAGCAAAACTGTAAAAACAACAGTGTATTTTTTGAAGTGAAGCCAGACTTTCAGTGTGATTTTAAGTTTTTTTTTACAAATACACTCAGGCAAATTGAAAATAGCGACTCAAGAAGAAAGCATCGGATTAAAATAAAATTTAATACACATAATGATATAGATGAGAGATTCATTTGATCTCAAAATCAAGACAATTTAACGAATACAGGGTGTGCAAAGACACAAATACAGAGCAACTTCAACAGCGCGTTGGACCATCTCTAGCTGCAATACATGCCGCCACACGGTCCGGCATTGAGTTGATTAGACGTCTGATGTTGTCCTGAGGCAGATGGGCCCACAAATTTGTAACAGCCAACTCCAAATCACGCACAGAGTGACACGATGGCATCTGACGTTTTAGCTGATCCCACACATGCTCTATAGGGGATAAGTCGGGGGAGCGGGCCGGCCATGGAAGAGTCTGAAAATTACGTAGCAAGTCTTGAACAACTATTGCTGTATGCGGACGAGCATTATCTTGCTGGAAAATTGCCCCTGGGAGACCATTAAGAAAAGGTCCTACATGGGGTCAAAGAATATCATCAACGTAACGTTGGCCGGTTAAGTTTCCATGCATCACAATTAGATTGGACCGGCTATCATAGGATATGGCCCCCCAGAACATTACACCAGCTGTGCGGGCAGTGTGACGTAGAACAGGTGGGAGGAATTGTACCGCTCACCTGGGCGCCTCCACACACGTACACGGTTATCATCAGTCCCTAAAACAAACTGAGACTCATCACTAAACACAACTTTTTGCCGATCTGTGACATTCCACATTGATCTGGCTTGGCACCACTGTAGACGCAGTCGCTGATGTTCCGACGATTTTTTCTTGGGTCGCTATTTTCAACGTGCCTGAGTGTACATACTTATGCTTATCAGGAATCCTCACGGAAGTGTAATACTGAAAAAATTTAAAAAGGCTGCAATCAAAAGAACATTGTACAGCATGTAAAGCGGATGCACAAATTGTTTGCACAATCGTTTTCGAAACATGATATCTTAAAGTTTGTCGAAGTGTTTAGTCTGCCGAAGAGAAGTCGCTAAAGTTAAACAGGGTGAGCGAGTAATAAATGACATCTTTTTCACAATTTGTACAAGAATACAGATGGTAAAACTACAGTATCAATGTCTTTGCATGCCTTCAATTTTGGTGATTTTTAACCCTTGGCGCAACAAGGAAGGGAGTAATAAGTTTGACGCGTCTGTGCATCTGTGTATCTGTCGATCTGTGTATATGTCAGTCTGTCTGTGGCATTCTAGCGCCTAAACGGATATGCCGATTTTGAAAAAAAAATTGTTTAAAAGGTGAAGTAATTGAGAGTGTTCTTAGCCAGATCGTGTCTTCGGATGACGTTAATTAAGAAAGATATTAATTAAAAACCTTTGAAACGTTCTTCGAGATTTTTGAACTGTTAACATACTTGAAAACTTAAAACAATAGTAAACAAAGAAAGAAAAAAATATGCATCTAATAAGATATGTTTGGAACTTCTATGAACAATAGAACTCGAATTATAACATTTTTTGTTTTTTTTTTTTTTTTTTACAAATGAGGCTAAGGCTTAAATTTATATGTTAGGAAACCGATGTCATTGGTGGCCGACGAGAAAAAAAAAACTCAATATGCTCATCTATTGCCAATTTCTCTTTGTTAACAGTTAAAATACTTATAATTGATTTTAGTATTAGCATTCCATCTTTATTCTGCTTTGGCGACTAGCAAATTTGACTAGTAAGTATTATCTTTCTGTTTCGTATTTACCACGTGCTTTTGAAAACAATTAATTGTTAATATAGTTGGATTTAAAATGCTTTATAACCAGAGAAATTCATTTAATATGCTTTTGATAATCAAGGTCAGGGGTTGTTTAAATTTTTAATTTAACCTTAGAACATGTCTTAAAAATTCTTAGACTTTTAAACCTTAACGGATGGACAAGCGCAAATAATTTTGCGTCGAAAATCAGTTTCAAAATGTTCTTTCGATTGCTTCCTGTTTAAACTTTTTTCATTATAACACTGTTCGTATACTTTCCTGGGGAGTAACATGTATAAATTTACACGCTTGAAAGAAAGAGAACGGTGCTCTTTACAACTGAAGTTTAATTAAAGTGCTAAATTTTCGTATTCGAAATGTATGCTCTTTTTAAACTTTTTCTTCAAACAGAGTGTGGTAAAGCAGTCGGTGGAAAAGTAGTTGGTGGAGCACTAGCGAACGTACAAAGTTATCCTTGGTTGGTAAGTGAAGCTAATTATCGTATTGACATACTTAACACCCACACACAACCGCTTAAACTCAAAAAAATCATCAGCGTTCCAGAGTTTCACGGCTTCCCACCAGTTTCCTATAAAATCAAATATCCTTGCGGAAAGGTTTGCAGACTTGTCACTATTTAAAAAATAGTCTAAGCGACTTTCGATGGGGTATTTCTTCTTCAGCTCAGTGGCTGTCAAGTCGACTGAGATCCAAATAAAAGCGAAGTATAGTCTCTGGATACTGTACGTTTGCACAATTGTCACACAGATAAACTGTTGTGTATGCGCTTGCAATAATGCTTTAGCTTGTTCGTTTTTGCTAAAATGGTTTAATATCTTTCGTGAAAGATCAGGAAGGTGACAAGCTATAACTATTAACAAATCTAAATTGCATTGGAAGGCTACAGGTTTATTTGGAAAATGTTACTGACTTTTATTGGGAATTTTCTGAATCGTTTAGAAATACTCCAGGTTAATTTCATTGAAGAAGCTGGCTTTTTGTAGAAAACTTTCTTGTTTTTTGTTATAATATATTACTGGTAGGAATTAGGCACTTTAGCAGCCCGTTATTTTAAAGGAGCATTTCTAATTTTTCCGCAACTAGATTTTTTTTAAAGATTTATTCCGAAAGGGTGACTGGCTTTTATTGAGAATGTTCTGATTACTTCAGAAAAACAGCGGGTTAGTATCATTGAAGTTACAGCCTTTTAATAGCAAATTCTCTTGTTTTATTGACAGAAATGAGGCTCATTAGCTACCTAGTATTTTTCAAGAGCATTTCTCATTTTTCCGAAACTAGAACTTTTTTTGCAGCTTTATTCCTAACGCATGACTGGCTTTTATTGAGAATTTTCTTACTCCTACAGAAAGATTCTTGGTAAATTTCATTAAAGTTACTGGCTTTTAGTATTAAATTCTCTTGTGTTTGGCTAGGCATGCTGTTGGAAGAAACTGGGCAAATTTACTGCCCATTATTTGTCAGGAACGTTTCTTATTTTTCAAAAACCAGAGTTTTTTTTACATACTTCTTCCGAAAGCACGACTAGTTTTTATTGGAATGTTTTCTGTCTTCTTCAGAAACATTCCAGGTTAATATCATTGTTATTAGCTTTTAGTAGAAAACTTTCTTGTTTTTGGTAAGTATGCAACTAGCAGACATTAGGCACATTAGATGCGCATTATTTTCCAGGAACTTTTTTTTTTCAATGTGGTCAGTAGGGTGGGGCGAAAAATAAAAAGTTTTTCAGATCAACTTCTAATAGTTGCCAAAAGTTGTCTTTGGTGATAGTTAGCTTTTGTGCAAAATTTGAGAAAAATCGGTTAATATCTTCAGGGGGCGCTGCGATCGCAAAGTTTTACCATAGCTTTGTTATGGATTTTATGGTTAAAATATCAAAAAAAAAATGCCTTTAGCTAGTCTCTTAGCGTTTTTTTTTTCTCAAAAGATGTTTTCATGCATTAAAAGTATATGAAATGACTCACAAACATTATTTTATATGATATATTTATATTTAAAAAAATCACTTTTTTTCACGTTTTTGTTTCTTTTTAAATGCTTGAAATATAAATATATCATATAAAATAATTTTTTGTGAGTTATTTCATATGCTTTGAATGCATGAATATATCTTATGAGTAAAAAAATTCAATGAGATTAGCTAACGGCATTGTTTTTCATATTTTAACCATAAAATCCCTATAAAAGCTATGGTAAAACTTTGCGATCGCAGCGCCCCCTGAAGATATTAACCGATTTTTCTCAAATTTTGCACAAAAGCTAACTATCACCAAAGACAACTTTTGGCAACTATTAGAAGTTGATCTGAAAAACTTTTTATTTTTCGCCCCACCCTAGTGGTCAGTGGCTCTGCAGAAGAGGTATTTGGAATATATCCAAGAGATAAATTAATGAGAAAAGCTTTTTATACTCGTGATCATCAATGATGAAACTCACAAGGTCAACTTCAAACCTTGATTCGAATCAAGGAACTTATTTCCAATTATCTAGTAATTGTAAATTCATATATATTGCAAATATGCAGGGTAGAACACTAAGTGCAATAATCGCTTCAAGGTGGGTTCGGGGTTATTACTGTGGTAATACAATAGGGTGACCTGGAACATCGTGTACAAACTTGGAATGGAGGTAGAGAACACGATAGCAAGCAAGAATCACTTAGAAACATATCGTTGCAAGCGTAATGCTGTCGCACTACGTGGACACAAAACGATACACTGATGGATGCGGAACAGCTCATAAATTTATTACACAAAAATGATTTTAAATAACGCTGTTTTTTAAAAGGTTTAAAGCGGTTATTTTAAGTGGCGACGAGTAGCTCTAATGCACGCATCACATTGATAACGCAACGATGGATTGAAAGCTTGTCACAATGGCTTGTTATTGCGATGATCGGAGCGTTGTCATTGCAACGAATAAATTACATCTGCAGCTGAATGTGCTACAACTGCTTTAAGCCCTTCTTAAAAACAAAAATGTTGTGTAAAATCTTAATGGTAAAAATTTTTTTCATCATTTGTTACCTGTTTCGTATCTTTCAATGTTTGGCTGTGTGTGCATGTAGCGTCTTAGCATTGCATTCGCCACCAAATGTTCCTAAGTGATTCTTGCTTACTATCGTGTTCTCTACCTCCACTCAAAGTTTATACACGATGTTCTAAGTCACCCTGTGTAACTGCATTGCAAGCAAAGTGTACATTTTTGAAAAAAAAATGTAAAACTGGTTTATAACAGAAGAAACATCCTAATATGCCATAAACCTTAGAAAACTGCAAATAATGTTTGATTTCACTTACTGTACAGCATATGGGTGATCTTGAAACCATAAAAGAATGTAAATGTTTTATGATAAATGAAGTAAAAGCATTTGAATTGTATAAGAACAAAAATTATAAGAAGTCGCCAATGGGATGTGTCAGTTTTTCCATCCACCCTAATAATTGAAGGGATTGGAGGATGAAGGGCCTATGTTACACAAGGGACTATATTACACTCTGGACAATGGTAATCAAGGAATACAAGTAAGCAAATAAAACTTGGTACATCAAAAAGTAGATGTCATTAGACCAATTTCATACTAACACTAACGACAAAACCAGAAAACAAAAAAGTTGCAACAACTGCAACAATAAAACTTTGAACTTTTATTAGGTATTTGCAATTTCTGTTTTGTCACATAATCCCTTCATCTCCCAAGCTCTTCAATTAGGATCGTTTTCTTATATAAAAGAAATATGAGATAAATTCTCTTACTCTTCTCAAAACTCAAAACATAAAATAATTACCTTACATACTTTTATACTCTTATTGGTTTTGGTGCGATAACAAAATGAACAGGGTGTGAAATCCATTTAATGATATAATTTTCTTTAATTGCAGTTAGCCTTACATAAGCAAGATCAAGAATCAAAACAATGGTCGTTTTCTTGTGCTGCATCTCTGATTCATCCAGAATGGGCTATAACTGCGGCTCATTGCGTAAAAAAGTAATCTTGGTTTTTCAATTAACTCTTTGTTAGTAAATATGGCTATACATGAATACTTGAATGTAATGAAAATGCTTATGTGTATTTCAGGCAGTTTTAATATTTATGTGTATGATTCAGACGTTTTTGAGCTATATTCCACAAAAAACGGATGCTCTGTTCGACACGTGATAGTTAACACATTTCTAAAAATATAGAAAAAAAAAATCAACAAAACAAATTTTCAGCATTGAGTGCGTGCTGTATTAGGAGAAAAAAAAATTCCATTACCTTTAAAAAACGATTATACTCAATGTGACATTGAAAATGAACTACCAAAAACGAGTTACTTGAAAGTGATGAAACTCGGAAGACAGCTGCAAACAATGAGTGATATTTATTTCGAAATGGTATTCGTAATACCGAAAGAGAATAGTGGTGACTCAATAATTAGTAGGGCCACCGTAAACGGCGATACGCAACGAAACGCGTATGGATACATACACTGTAAAAAATGGGTTCCAGTTGAACCCATTAATGCCTGACATTTTTTTTCCAAAGATATTTTGTATACTGTTTAATGAACAGGAAAAATAATAAAAAAAATATCATGTAAAAAATAATTTTTTTATTAAGGAAAGAAAAATCGTCATTTAAAAGTTACGATAGACCCCAGAGGGTACATACTTTTTTTACTAAATTTTTTTTCTGCCTACGATAATATTTAAAAAGACATTTTATAAGAAGAAATAAAATCAGCAATTAACATAAACTGTGAAGCTGGGAATAATTTTGAAAACTTAGCTTTTTTTCTTGAGATTGTGAACGATGTCATTTTTGTAAAAGATCATATTAAAACTGCTACAGAACACACTATACAATGGTTATGTGCTGTAATCTGTTAATAAAGAATTGAAATAATACCAAGGTACTAATTGAATACTATTATTTGGTTCAAATGCTCATTTTGGGGAAATTCAGACCCTTTTTTTGGACCATTCCTAAAAAGGGACGCTAGGCATTAATGGGTTAAAACTGTAAAATGCACAGTAATAAACTGAAAAATTAACACTAGTACAGTTTATTACTGTAAAGCAGCAATTTTGCACTTTATATCCACTAAATGAGCCACATTATACTGTAAAAACAACAGTATAATACTAGCAGCAGGGGTTCCAGTATATAACTATAAAAGAATAGTAATGAAATTATAAAATTAGCACTTTCCCAGATAATTACTGTAAAGCAGCAATTCTACAGTTTATTAATGTAAAATTAGAAAGTTTGCAGTTTATTGCTGTAAAATTCACAATTTTTACAGTCACTTTTATAGTTCCTAATGTATTTCCGAGTGGGCCGTGGTGGCCCGATCGGTAAGGCATCGGACTCGTGTCCGAAAGGACCCGGGTTCGATCCCAGCCGATCAAAGATCCACCGTCTTGATTAATGGTGACTGGGAGGCGTTAAAAATGTCGTGGTCACAAAGTCCTCCAAGTAAAACGATACCTCTGGGGGTGCTAGGGCCTATGGTTTGCTCGACCCTAGGTTCTGGTTCAAAATTAAGAACAGAGCGCTCTTCAGGGCCCTATCCCGGTTAAACCACTAAGCTGGTAGGTACGGGGGACCCTGGAGGGTGAAATGAAATGAAATGTATTTCTGAGTGCAATGTAAAAAAAAAGACATTTACTGTGTCTACAGATAATCACTTTATCTGCTTAATATTTTTGTTTATACTTAGGCTTATCTAAATTGTGCCACGCTGCAGGAATAAGTTTTCCAAAATGACCATGCTTTCATTTATCGCTAGGGAAGCCTTGATTTATAGGTAATACAATAAGGGAAAAAGATTTCCAAAGTATAATTGTGAAAACATAATGTTGAACAACACTTTAATAATCGGCTGCTTGGGCAAAGGCGAATCCAGTTTCTAGTTTTAAGAGAGTTATTACCGGAAGAGGGGAAAAGTGCAATGTTTTAGATCTCAACCACATTGCAAAAAAAAAAATGTTTTTACAGTATAATACTGGCAGCAGAGGTTCAAGTTTAAAACTGTAAAACACAGTAATAAACTATAAAACTGGCAATATTACAATTTATTACTATAAAACTAGCAACTTTACAGTTTATTACCATAAAATTAGCTGTATTGTACTATGAAAACAACAGTATAATACTGGCAGCAGAGATTCCTGTTAAAACTAAAATGCACAGTAATAAACTATAAAACTAGCTTTTTTGCAGTTTATTACAGTAAACTAGAAATTTTGAAGTTTATTACTGTGAAATTAGCTGTATGATACTGTAAAAACAATATTGCTTTTTCACAGCAAGGGTGAGTCCCATATTTTTCGAAAAAAAGTCACAAAAATGTACCTTTAGGCAATATTTAATCACTTATGGGGGTCATGACCTCCCCATGTCCCTCACCCCAACATCCCCTCTGTGGATTAATCCTTGAGCTTGGGCACATCATAGTCTCATTGACGACTAAACGTCTACTAATCTTTGGCTAACTGTCTGACAGAAGCCGCTGGTACACAGGCTGTAACATTTAACAGAATTAAGATGATCATGAGTTGATCAGAAAGGGAAGGTCTGTAGTACTATATGTTGAAGCTCAACGTTGGTGTGGAATATAGTGAAGGGTGATTCCATTTTAATAAAAAATCATCAAATGCTGCACAGAATAATCTGCAAAGACTCAAAATATGTTAGTTCTTTGTTTTGCTGAATAATTTTATGAAAAGCATGGACTCTACTTTTAGAAAATGCAGTTAAAATTTGATAATAACTAAAAAAAAGTATGTATAATAGTATTTTCGCCCCGTAACGCACGTACTGTCTGATTTTCTTAGGTAAATAATTTTATGAAAAGCATGGACTCTACTTTTAGAAAATGCAGTTAAAGTTTGATAATAACTAAAAAAAAAGTATGTATAATAGTATTTTCGCCCGGTAACGCACGTACTGTCTGATTTTCTTAGGTAAAACCTTCTACGCATGCGTCAGGTATTCTCTGATCTCTTCAATAGGGGTGATAGGTAAGATAACAATAAATGGAAGAATAATAAAAATAGCCGTATCAAACAAAGTAGAACCATGCTAATGGCAAATACATAGATTAGTTGAATATGTCGAAAAAGGATGGTAAATTCAAGTTTGTTTGAAAACTTCAGAAAGTTCACACCCACAACCCATCACTCCTTTTTAAAGTAGAATGGTTCGCTAGTGCTAGGCGCGGCTTTCACGTTCGGACAGTATCTTGCGAGATACGTCCGTTACGGAGAAAATTACGTTACTTTTTTTTAGGGAAATCTTCAAAATTTAATTGCATTATGTTGAAATAGAGTCCATGCTCTTCATAAAGTTTCTGTAATAAAACAAGGCTTAAGATATTTCTTGTATTTGTCAGCTCTGTTGGGAAAAACTGATATGTCTGTCATTGTAGAAATGCCCAAAAAATCAAATATGATAATAAACATTTAAAAAACCCAAAATCGTTTTTTTCTTTCAATGTTTTATGTATTTGAAAGAAAGAACCTCTTTGGGGGGGGGGGTTAATCTATTGAGTTAAAAATGTGCATGAATCATTAATTACCCTTGATCAGACAGGCGAAGGAATTGGGTTGAAGTTTATTTTCATATATTAAGATTTCAATCTGCATTTAGGTGTCAGACCGGGAGTCAAATAGTCTGGAGTATAAAAACCTATCTTGTATCTGCCTTCCCTACATCTTTTATTATACTCAATTATTGATTTATTTTTAAATTGTCTTTTATACCATTATATGCTTACTCTAGCCTCCCAAAAGGCGGGCGTCTTTCCAAAGGAAAATGTTATGATGAGAAAGGCAAGCGAATCCGATGTTTTCATCCACCAAATCACTTGCAGCTAGCTCTGGCTAGAACTCAAGGGAAAAAGCCTGAGCTTGAAATTTCCCGAGTCCTTGTACCTGACAACTACAGACCTAACGATGTGCAGCACGATATAGCTCTTTTGAAGCTGAAAACTAGAGTGACGTGCTCGAAGTCTCTGATGCTCGTATGTGTCTCTGAAGGCAAGGAAATGGATTATCCAAAAGTTCCTGTTGTAATGGCTGGATGGGGTCAGACTAACGGAAAAAAAGGTAAGTTCCGTTCAATATGCTGCGAAAAATAAGTATCAAGTGCTACGGATTCTACGGGGAGGGACAACAACTGGGTAATGATAATTTCGTTAACCCATTAATGCCTGACATTTTATTTTTCAACGATACTTTGTATACTGGTTACAAATAGTGTTTAATGGATAGTTAAAAAATAGTTAAAAAATTATCATGTAAAAAATAAATGTTTTATTTAAGAAAGAAAAATCGTCCCTAAAAAGGGACGCTAGGCACCAGAGGGTACATACTTTTTTACCAACATTTTTTTCTGCCTACGATGTAATATTGAAAATAACAATTTATAAGAAGAAATAAAAGCAGCAATTAACATAAACTGGGAAGTAGATTCAGAGAACAAGGAAATATTGGCGTTGTTGAGTATGAAAGTCAGCAAAACATTTTTTCTGCAAACCTACGTATTGCATTTGCTGCATTCCGATAAGGTCTTTTACTTCAATGGGCACATCTTACCTGAGTCTTATTTAAAACAATATAACAACTAGCCCCATAATACCTAACTCAACTCTCTTGAGCTCAATGCATGTTGTACAGCAGCTTTTAAAATAAAAATGAAGAGCGGCTACCACCATTTTTTAGAGTGGATCAAAAACCGGTAGTTCCCGATATTTGATGCATGGGATCTTTTTCCCTATGCAACGTTTGTATTGAGCAACCATATATATTTGGTTCATCAATTTCAATTACTTTCTTTTCGCTGTTGGACAATCGCTTAGCCTTTACAATAGGATAAACTCCATGAAGATTCAATGCAATAGTTATGACATTGCTATTATTCCACCGAACCAACGTAATATTATTTTACCTGTCATCGACATTTATTCAAAACTTCCTCTCTTTTCTTTTTTGGACAACGTAACTTCAGTTCATGAGCATTTTTTAATCCGATTCTTGCACAAAACCTTGCTGAGACAAATAATCACGTAGGAGCGCAAGAGAAGTAAATAAATTCTCACAGTAGAGATCAAAATTGGCATGCTCAGGGAATTCTGAAATTAAATCTGCAACCCCCCCCCCTTTCCCAAACAACAGACACATATGCAATCCTTGAATTCTTCATCAAGGTGAAATGCTAAGCTTCTGAAACAGCTTAGGGCTTCTTCAACAGTCAGACTAAACAATAATAAACACCTAAATGCATAATGGAAAAGTAATGAAATATAAGGAATAATTAGTGTTTTAAAGAATTACATTTTTGAAATAGCTTTCTTTCAAAATTTACCTTGAGTATTTTTTGTAATTAAAAAAAAGAAGAGAAAATATTTAAGAACATTGTATAATTAAGTTTATATATATTAATTAATTTAATTTAATTAGATTTTGAAAATAAAATAAGTTTTAAAAATGACAATTATTATCTGTTTTTCAGTCTAAAAACATTTACTAACTTCTTTGATATAAATTATAGATTCTAAGCAAGAAATCAGCAACGGTTAAACAATGCAGCCTTTGGTGCCTAGCGTCCCTTTTTAGGGACGTTCTTAAATTGCTATAAAATCCTAAAAAAATTTAAAATTTACAAAATTGCAAAAAAAGGTAAACTAAAACATCGATCAAAGTAGCACATATATCAAACACAGATAGATTTACTTGTTAATAACTTTAAAAACTTAGCTTTTTGTTCTTGAGATTGAGAACGATGTAATTTTTGATAAAGATCATAATCAAATGACTACAGATCACACTTTACAGCGGTTATGTGCTGCAATTTGTTAATACAGAATTGAAGCAATACCAAAGTAATAATTAAACACAATTATTTGGTTGAAATGTTCATTTTTGGAAAATTCAGACACACTTTTCGGACCGTCCCTAAAAAGGGACGCTAGGCATTAATGGGTTAAAGCAGCACTTTACTTGACGCCATTGTTTAAAACAAATGATCGTTGTTGTTAAGAAGGGAAATAAAAAAATTCATAGCGCTAGTTAAATTCACAAAACCTGTCAGTAATATTAAATTCAGTAACAAAGTAAAATCAAACATTGTTAGATAAAGTCTAATTTAAATAATAGTCGTGTCCTATAAAAATAAACTGCCCCAAGTAAGGTTGGAGGTAAGTGCAAAGAAAAATTCTATAAGGTTGCGTTCAAAACGTTCAATTTGGTAACAGTTGTCTTAACATAACAAGTACTGGTTAAAACTACTGGGACATTATCTAACCATGTATTATTTTCCTTTGCTAAAGAATTTAACTCATTAATGCCGACTTCTAAAAAATCAATAAATGTTGATACTTTTATTTGTATTTGTTCATTCTAGGTCTAGTAGATGCATCATACATAAAATTTATTTTTCCCCGTTTCATTCACTATTTTTATTTTAATGGCAGATTTTTGTACCAACCGGCGTTCGAATAGTGCGAGCACATTTTTTAGACAAATTTTGAATGTATTTTTTGAGTGTAATAATTGCAGTAATTAACTATTATCGATACCCTTAACAGTAAATTTTGCTTTCATTCACATTGTATAGTGTTTTAATTAAAATTAGATTTACTCGAAAATAATAATTGGTAGTTCAATTTGCAAAATAAAATGCCATCAAATATGAACCATTTAAAATTTAAAGCAAAAATATTTGTAAAAAACGTTCTTTTTTTTTCTTTCAAATGGGGCTGCAGTAGAGCCGCTATATAGACAGGCCGACGCATCAAGATTAAGTTTCACCACTTTGGATCCAATTCCTTAACTTTTACTTTCAAATTTTCATTGTTGCGGAGTAGGGTTACTAGAAAAAAGTTTTGGCATATTGCTAAGCTTTGCCAAATCCACGTGTCGCTAATATTTGTTCACAGTGAAAAATTACCAAAACGCGATTACTGGCCAGAAAAGACAACCACTCAAACACAATAACACGCGCTGGATCCAAAGTGGTGAAACTTAATCTTGATGCGCCGGCTCGTATATATAGGGGCCTTAGGCTGCAGTAGAGGCACAACCTTTTGTAGACCTAGTGCGATCCCCCAAAAAATAAACATCCATTCTTTCACGTAGCACCAAAATCGGCGGAATGACATTACCACCAGAATTTTGACGCCTAGTTGCCACCAGATGGAGGCACCTGGGCTCTTTTTGATGCGAAAGAGCACTAGGATTTAATTTTGCCTAGGGATATTCAAAGCCAAACGAATACCCCAAGGGATCGTTTACATGCCGCATAATCATACGACATGGGCACCGAGGATTTTCCGCATCTCGAAAATCTGCCGACTGGCCAACTCCGGCATCGAGCCCTGGTTATCGATGCGGAAAGCCGACGCTCTACCACCACGCCACTAAGTCGGCAATAAAAAAACGTAGGTACATTTTAAAAAATTGAACCAAATATTAATTCAATAGAATTAACAAGGAAACTTTCATGGCACTCAGGATGGAAGTAATTTGTATCAAGCAGGTGTACTCCATCGATGCACTTGTTATTTCAATAGCTATGACATGAGAACAAATATTTTACTTTTAAAAAGCACTTCATCTACTGCCTAAATCCATGATGTCTTTATATACTTCATTGCTTTAAACTGCAGCAGGAGCACTGTCGTTCTATTTCAAAGTAACAACATCTTCATGTATTAGTCTTGGCTGTATTTGTGATTTTTCGTTTCATTTCTTGCACTCAGTGATCTATCCTATTGCCTATTCTCTCTCGATGGATAAGTCGCAACAATACTCTTTTTAAAAAGTTTTTTTCAGTATAGGAGTACAAGCAAATTTGCCGATCACAGCGCACTTTCCCCTAGTATTTGTAGTT
Source organism: Uloborus plumipes (assembly GCA_038373865.1). Classification (NCBI taxonomy): domain Eukaryota; kingdom Metazoa; phylum Arthropoda; class Arachnida; order Araneae; family Uloboridae; genus Uloborus; species Uloborus plumipes. The sequence goes on from JAXGGA010003579.1 coordinate 21,400, forward strand.
TTCTAACAATAAAAGTACAATATCAGCGTAACCAGCCACGATATAGTTCTGCAAGAAATAAAAGTTCGCATGGTGAGGACAACATCCTTAGCTTATAACTGAATAAAATTGATTTTCATCAATAAATACGTTTGTCCATGATATCCATTATGAGGATTGTAGACAAATATACAATACCGTATTTTGACATTGCTAACAATTTTCAAATTTTGTCGAAACTCTCAAAAGCGGGAAAGCTTTATAGGAGGTTAGAAAAACTAAAATTTTGAATTTAGTACTTCAAATATAAACTTTGCAACTAAAATTAACCGCAATATTAAAATTCAAAAGAAAAAAACTAAGTAAAATATCTTTTATTTATACAAATTTTAGTTGAGCCACTTCTATTTTCCCCAAGCAAGACAGACCACACATTCGCCGGTTGATACAATTTTCTACCATTAAAGGTGAAAGCGAATTTACAACATAAAAAAAGATATAAACGACTTTTTAAAACATACTTGTATCAAATAGACTCTTTCAATCATGATTCCATATTAAAAAGTTTTTTAAAATTATTAAAATACTTGCCGGGTACCCGGCCCTGCCCGGGTTTGTGCCGGGTATGGTGTTTTAGTGACACTCGTTCATGAATTTTTTAACATTAAAGTGTATATCTATATACACAATGGCTGCTTCTGTAAACAATGGCAATTTTTTCGGTCTGGACAAACTAAAAAACTGTATTACACACCTGAAACACAAATGCAAGCTACAAATAATGTTTAGGTAAATCGGAAATGTTATAAGCTTGGTATAGGGTGCGGCGGAGAAACTTGCAGACTTGTAAAGTCAACTAAGGAAAAAGTACTTCATGTGTCAGTTTACTATTTTTTATAAGATATATGCAAAAGTTAACTTTTACTTTTTGATGGAAGAAGCATGCTAATGGAATAATCATTTATGCAAGTTTTAAGCCTATTATCTCACACGTTTTCAACAAGAATGCAAAACTTATATATATTTTCCTTTCTGTGATTATTTACCATGTAAAATGCACAACTGCTAGACTGATAGAGACATGTAAAGGCAAGTTATATGTTTTTTTCGCGTTGGTATATTTTTGTACCAACCGGCATGAATGTGTTAATATTAGGGCAATCAATTTTGATAAAAGGCAACAATTTTTAGAAAAAGCAACAATTGCTGCACAAAACAACCTGCAAAGACTCCAATTTTGTTACATCCTTGTTTCATTCTTGAATTTTATAAATAAAATGACCGCTACTTCTATAAAATTTAGTTATATTTTAAAGATTTTTAGAAGAAGTATTTATATAATGTTTTTTTTTTTCACCGCCGTAACTGACGTATCTTACGAAATACATCTGTGAGAAAATAATATTACTTAATTTTTTTCTATAAATCTAGGAAATTTAGCTTAATTTTGTAGAACAAAAGACCATGCAAGCCGAGTTGGAGGCAAAAATCCTCTTATAAAGTAAAGAGAGCCGAAAAAAACTGGTAGCTAATATGAAATTAGAACACCAGCAATTGACCGCACTTGGTACGGTACAACTCGTAAATTTTAAGGCAGAGCTCGGGTACAAAGCAGGTAAGTTACCGCCCCTAAGAAAGGGCTAAGGCGTTCTTATAAAGATGTGAAATTAAACAAAGGTTTTACATATTTCTAGTCTTTGTAAACTGTTTTGTAAAAAACTGATTACGTCTATTACTGTGGAGTTGCCCATTACTGGAGTAGGGTTTTTGTGGATTTTGATTAGCGTTAAGCACTTTTGTTTTTTGTCATAACAACGACGATCTTCGAGAACAGTTGCTGAGAACAGTTTTGTTTTTGAAGATATCAGCGAATAGTTAAATGATTGTAACAAAGTCACAACACAGCAGGAGGCAAATTCATCAAGCAAAGTACCAATCAGACGATCTCAAATTATTTTACCGCATGCATGAACTGGAACCGCATGCATGAACTGGAATTAGTAGTGGAAAACCGTAATCTTTTACTTAGAATCTGAATTTATACTTTATTCCAACAGTTATCCAGGTCACTAATGAACTGTAAAATTTCTAGTACGACAGTGATAAACTGTAAAATAGCTAGTTTTCGTTTTGTTACTGCCTTTTTACAGATTAAAACTGAAACCTCTTCATTCAGTATTATACTGTAAAAACAACAATTTATTTTTTTGCAGTGTAGTAAAGAAAGCAGTTTTACTCATAGCCACTATTTCGGAATGCAAATGACTAGAATTAACTCTAAAATAAGAAACAAATGAAGAGCTTAGTTTTCAACAGATAAGGATCCCACACCGGATGTTCAGGCGTTATTAAGTTCAGTATTCTAAAATCATTGTTTTGTTTTTACTCTCTATATTCGCGTTTCCCAACCTGGGGTATGCGTACCACTGGTAATACGCGACTTCCTAGTTGGTGGTACACAAAAAATAATCGATAATGGTAGACATAAAAAAATAAATCAAGTAAAGAATCTCGCAGAAGTTTTGGTTCTTTTTACTCATAAAACTTTTAAACTTTGCCGTTAACCATCAGTAAATTTCAAAAGGTTAGGTTTTTCGTCAAAAGTGCAAGGATTGTATTGGATATATTTTACAGAAATACTTGAACATAATAACAGAATAAATTAATTCGTTAAAAAAAAATACAACTATTTAATAAAGAGGAAATATGGCAAAAAAAGTAGATAAATATGAAACTTTAAGCAAGCACATACAAATAAAACGCATACTATGCAACAGTGAGACAGTGACTTTATATTTTTGCTTGCTTATAATTTAGCATGACGTTTAGACGTGTGCCAATGGAATTTCAGATAATATGCAAACGTGGTCACCCAATAAAATGTGGAATGCAAATAAATAAAAACACTCGAAAAAAAAAACATTCACGAAGTACAATTTTTTTTTACAAAGTCGTACATTTTAGCATAGTTTTCTACCAAGTAGTACGCAAGCTAAAAAAAGGTTGGGAAACGCTGTACTAAATAATACTTCAAGTATTTGATTGTTTAATTCTATTCCTATATATGTACCAGGCACGGCATACGTCCCACCACAACTGCTGCGTCTTACCCTAAAGATACAGTGAAAGACATTAAAAAAAATCTTAGACAAATATTAATTACTCTTGTACTTTTTTTAATATTTATTACTCGGTAGACATGTTTTATAGTAACCATAAAATTGCACAGCACGATTTGCTTTATTTTTATGCAAAGTGGAGTTTTGCAAAACTGAGAAAAAAAGGAAAAAAAGTGTGGCTTAGCTACCAAATTCACCCTTCATCTAATCAATTTAAGTTTTTAACACATATTACACTATTAAAAATATAATGTTTGCTAAAATTAATCTATTTCAGGAGGAACAAGTAATGAGTTGAAACAAACGCAGCTACAAGTTTTATCCCACAAGAAATGTGCCAAAATGACACACATTCGTGGTGTTTTGTGTACTACCGGAGAGAACTTTGGTGGTACACCATGTAAGGTAAGCTTTATTCATTTCAAAAAAAAAAAATCCGAAAAGTCAGATTATTTCCGTGAAAGGTCCGGGATTTATTCAAGATTTCCAACATTGTTTCATGAAAATCGAGCATCTTTAAAAATGGTTACATGTTGCATGAATGCAGACCTCACAATGCTGTAAAATGTATATCTTTAGACACGTGAAATAGAGCCCCTTCCCCCCTACTCAGGCATGTCATCCAGACCTTATAGAAGCTAAGTGTGCCAAATAAACTGGAAGCTAAAGTAAAAATAGCACAGCAACGAGCGACTGCAGCGATGTTCAACTCGAACATTAAATACAAAATTTTGGGCGTTGAGTGGTAAGTTACCGTCTTTAACTTGCTATTAAGAGCGGTAACTTACTGCTGTACCATTGCGGCAGTCGTTGCTGCTTTGCTCCGACCGATGACTTAAGATTAGGTACCTTCGACATGTTTTTTATGTTACTTTGTTACTTTTTGGCACTTTTATATTTTTCCTGATTAAAAGTATATGATAAATTAATCTAATATAAAGTCAATTGTTCTGTTAACAACAAAACACTTTCTTCTATATATATATATATATATATATATATATATATATATATATATATATATATATATATATATATATATATATATGTATATATATATATATATATATATATATATATATATATATATATATATATATATATATATATATATATATATATATATATATATATATGTGTATATATATATATATATATATATATATATATATATATATATTTGCATACACATACATAAATTGAAAGAAACTTCCCTAAATCAAGTTTTATGATACTGCAACAACAGGTTGTAAAATAAAAAAAATTAACTGTTTCATTCTTCAATTCGAAATTTAAAAAGAGTTTTAATTTACCAAAAGCTAATATTATCAGTACTTGATACATTCATCATTTTAACACACATTTTTCCTTTTAATAGCACACTCTTACAATTTGAATAAGTTTATGGGAAAAAATATTCACTTTCTCTGTAAAACATTTTTGATTATGTTTGTTTCCCTAAAACCGAGAAAACTTCACATATATATTATTTCTCTAGTCTGTGCTTTCTATTTCCACGCCAGATCTTTCGTACTTCTTTATCAAATTCCATTATTTACCCCTCATTTTAAAGTTTATCGTGACAACACTGACGAAAAGATGACCCTCGATTTAAAAAATATTTTTCTCGTCAAGAAACTTTTTTTTCTGTGTTTTATGGCACATTAATGAATAACATCCAAAAATTAGGACGCATCGGCGTAGTTGGTAGAGCGTCGTGCTTATAATAGGTAGGGAATGAGCTCAAATATGGGCCGAAGAATACTTTACTAGGTTTTTGCCTTAGCAGAATTCTAATCCAACTTTCCATATTATTTCTCAGAGGTTTGATTTTCATTATTATTTTCTTTAGTACACCATAATTTTAGTAATACTTTCTTAAATTATTCAAAATCAAAACTCAAAAAAAAAAAAAAAAAACGGGGTTTTGCTCGCTTTTTGTCAAGTGAGAAAGCTTTGAACATGGCAGCTAGTTTATCAAATTGAAAACCTGTACCCCATGCGGTACTTTTTTTTAAAGTGCTTTATTATTCAAATATCCAAAATAAGCAATTGTTTTTTTTTTTCAGGGTGATTCTGGAGGACCATTGATGTACGTCGAGGAAGAAATTAACTACATAACTGGAGTGGTTTCGCACGGAACTACAGATTGCCAAATAACAGGCAAAGTGAAGTTTACTCAGGTGCGTGCGCACATGAGATGGATACGCCGACACGTACCGTTAGACGAAGTTAAGAAAGTCACACTAGACAACGATTACGCTATTTAACCGGTAAATAGTCGTATTTATTATATTTTTATAATTTCTTGATGACAACTGTCAAGAATTTTAACCTTTAGGAACCGGGCGATACACTGTTGTACCATAAGTCTTTTTTCTTTAGAGGACGGGGTTGAAATTTTCACTCGAACCCTTTGGAGCGGGGATTTTTTCAAGGTTTCATACGTCTGCTACGACAATTTATACCTTCTCTTTTCAATGGAAAAGAAATCTGTAGTTCAACTGTTGTACTACCTGGGACGAAAGAAAAATTTCCAAAAAACAGCCCGGATCCAAATGTTTTAAATGATCTAACTGAATCTTTATGTGTTGATTAATTCTAAAGCAGCAAATAAAAGTTAAATTAAAAATTAGAGAGACGAAATAGAGAGAGGCGGTACATTTAAAGCTATTCACAGAAAGCTGTATACCGCCGATCTCGTCTCTCAAATTTTTAATATACTCTTCTACTTTACCATAGAATTTAAAACTCTAATAGCTTAAACTTTGTTGGTAAATGTTTTGAATTTTTGCTAATTTTGCAGTTTTTATCCCTAAAAATGTGAGTAATCTTTTGAAATCCCGAATAAATATTTATTTCTTACTTTTGGATTGTTTTTATTGTTGTAAAAAAAGATGTCACATAATTTATGCGCATGTATGCTTGTGCGTAAGTTTACCTGTTTTGCATGTATATAGATATTTAAATATATACTCTTACATTTCAGATACATGGTTGTGGTTTTCTGACGGATTCTTCTAAGTAAACTCGTCGCGCTGAAGATCCCGTCACAATTAGTGAATTTTTCTTCAGTCCAGTTGACGTTTTGCTCTATGAGTGTATCTATTGCGAAGGCATCTTTGTGCCCGTGAATTGAAAAATTTGACTGAACAATAAAGTGTTTTGAATGCTAGGCTTACTAGTTTCTTTTTGAGGGTAGGGGGGGTCAACATATACAAAAATATTCAAACGCAGTCGGATATTTTTATTGCACTCATATACCATGTCAAAATATGAATATTGAACACATTACAGACGGAAGCTCAGAATGCTGTACTGGTATTGTAACAAAGTACCACTGAGGCTTGTAGAAAAAACAAACAAACATTCAAAATTTAATTGTTTTGCATGTAGAACGTATATTATATTATTTTTTTTTTAATTATCCATTTATGAATATAGCTTTTATGTATGTATATGACATGCAATACAATACTTAAAACTGCAATACGAAATAACATTTTTAAATGAAAGTTAATAAAAATAAACCCTCAAAGTTTACAGATATTAAAGAACGACTTTTGACGCTTTTGATTTTTGACGTTCTAATGTAATAACATGAATTGAATAATATCAAACATACACGAAAACAGTTACCCGCCTGAATATATGATTTACTACAGTGTAAAACATATGCGGTGTCGGCACTTCTAGTTCTTGGAAACACATCATGCTAAGTGCTATTTCAATTTATTTATTTGCTTTCCGAATGAAGAAATGGGGGTATTTCCCATTTTTCAGAAATATTGTTTTCTGGAAGAGCACGGTAGAAAACACGGAGTGAATTCCTTTTTTCTTGATTTTGACTCATTTTCTTTTTTAAAAAAACATCTTAAAAGACGTTCAGCAATTAGTTATTTCACTTTCGCTGCTGACGTCAAAAGTGGCCAAGTTGGTCTTAGCAAGCCACTTTAAAAACGAGTCGGCATTTTGGATCAGTTTTTTCATTGTTGCAGACTTCGGGTTTCAAGGTATCCAAAATGGCCAGTACTTTGGCCAAGTTTTAAGCCAAAGTTTCTTCATTTTGGGCTTTATATTAGACCTCGTTTTGTCAAAGTTTTCATATGTTAAAAAAAAATCTTAAATATTACTATTGGAGAAATGAAAGTATTTTTTGAACCTATGTGATTTTTCGCGCTTTATTTTTTGATATCAGTGACTAAACGAAGCACTTTTGACTAAAGGACCCTCCCCCCCTACTGTTCCAAAACGTGTGCTTCAAAGTATTCTCAAAAAGAGGAGAACAGTCTGCGTTCAAAAAGGGTCCAAAGATATGCAGTGTATTTAGGGGTGCTTATCATGAAATCTTATTGATCCATTATACCTGATACGTGAAGTAGACCTGTTCCAAAATGAACAGCGAAACTACGATAAATCGAGGAACTTTTGCCTGACATGAAAGTATTTTCTGACCCTATGTTATTTTTCGCGCTTTATTTATCGATACCAGTGACTAAAAGGAGTACTTTTGACTAAAGGAGGAGAACAGTCTACGTTCAAAAAGATCCAAAGATATGCAGTGTATTTAGACATGCTAATCATGAAATCTTATTGACCCATTATACGAGATACGTGAAGTAGACCTGCTCCAAAATGAACAGCAAAACTACAATAAATCGAGGAACTTTTGCCTGACATGAAAGTATTTTCTGACCCTATGTTATTTTTCGCGCTTTATTTATCGATATCAGTGACTAAAAGGAGTACTTTTGACTAAAGGAGGAGAACAGTCTACGTTCAAAAAGATCCAAAGATATGCAGTGTATTTAGGCATGCTAATCATGAAATCTTATTGACATATTATACGAGATACGTGAAGTGGACCTGCTCCAAAATGAACAGCGAAACTACGATGAATCGAAGAACTTTTGTCTTGTGAGGTCAAGTAAAACCATAATGATGCCGAAACTACGAAAAACACATGAAGCATTAAAGTGAAGGGTTTATGGACCTCATCTCTGTAGCATAACATTAATATAAAAATTTTAACAGTTTGAGGCACTCGGAAGTTTTTAAACATTTTGATGAGTGAGTGAATATCTACGTGAAAAAAACACCAAATTTGCACTTTTCAGATCTCAATAACTTAAAAACCTTTTAGAGGATTATTTATAAAATGTATGTTTAAGGGTGTTCTGTGACATTCTTTAGAGATTAAGACACACGGCAAGTACGTAGACGTAATGTTTCTTGAGAAACAGAGGGGTCAAAAGTAGCGCGAAATCGTTCGTGTAAGTTACACATTAGCAGATGAGCAACCGTTTTTTGGGTTTTTTATAGGGTTATTGCAATGATTATTATCATAATAATCACGATTTTTTTTCCGCTATGGCATTTAACCCTACACTGCATAGCGTTGCCAATTGGATACATGGACTATTTGTCCTCATGACCATGCATAAGGCAACTCAAGTATAAAAAGCAAGTATTAGGTATCTTTAAAGCAAATATAACCATCTATCCTCAAAATTAAATTATAAAAAAAATTCTAATGCTTTCTTATTACATTGAAAAATATCTATAGTTCTTTCAAAGAACAAAAAATCATGCCGTGTAGGGTTAAGAACTGTCTGAAAAATGTCTACGACAGAAGAACACGAATCTCAGTTGCCAGGTTTCTGAAGTCAAGAAATCGTTACCAAGGAAATAGGCAAATAATTTATTGCAAGATTCATCGTATTACTCACCCAAGTATTATACCTACTTGCTTTCAACTCCAGGTTTTATTCGATTATGAAATTACGTTACGCTTAACTCATTGCATATTTACTTGGAATTAATTATTTAAAACAGCACTTCAAAGTAAAAAAACAAAATACTGAAAAGCAGGATTTTGTTTTTATTGAATACCTTTTCTCAATCAGATAAAGTTGAATTTTTAGAAATCAAAAAGATTTTGACCTTGCAATGATGGTTTATTTTTATTGATAAAAGATTGAAGGGAACATGTGTCTCAGAAAATTTTTATAGTAGTATAAATTATTTTTAATTGGACAAAAGCAGGAAATTCCGAAAGCAGTTAAAACGCATAAATAGAGTTGGAAAGTAAGTGACAAGGTTATTCGAAGTTTTTCTTTTGGCCTTGCTTCAACATGTGCAAAATTCGACAGCTACTAAAAATGGGAATATTTGAAATTACCTGTTTCTTCATCCTGTGCAATTTGTCCTACACTCAAGTAAGTTCAAAAATTTATGACACGAGATATAATTTTCATAGTAAATTTTACATGCTTTCATGACTCATTACAAAAGCATATTTCTTTACATACTGTTTATTTTATCCTTTTTCATTACACCGTTACCACAGGTTGTATAGAAAGAATACTATTTTATGTACCAAATTTTCAATAGAGCAGAAAAGTTGGCTTATATTATTGTAAGTATGTGTCCAAAATTTAGTTGCTCTGAGTTGATGCCTTAAGGATTTCATTTTTTATGTAAATATCTGTTGAAAAAACAATGAAATTCAAGAAATTCTGTGAAATTAACGACCACTGAAGATATCAACTCAGCTCGGTAATATTTTGCATACATACTAACAGTAACATCAGGCAACTTTTTCCGCACTTTTTGAACTAGACATTCCAATTTTTTATGTTTTAAATAAATATGGAAAAACTAAGAAAATTAACGAATTTTGAATAGTGAACGGTCTTGCAGGCAAATGAAGATATCAACTTATATTAACAAAATATTGCACATATACTAACAATAGGGAAAAGGGTCTTTTTCGTTGCAATTGGGAATTAAATTTATAAAAAAAGGTATTTTTCGATACACCTTAACGGTTTCTGCCTGAGCACTATGGGCGCCGACAAAATCATATGCAGGAGAGTGCACCGGTACTAAAGAAAAATTGCGAGAAAAAATAGCAAACAACTTTTTTCCTTAAAAAATATTTAAATAAATAAATAAAAAAAATTTCTGAAAAATTAGCCAACATTTATTTTTACTTACAAAATTAGCAATCTTTTTTTTTTATTTTTTTTTATTTATTTATTTATTTTTTTTGTATAAACAAAAATGCATTGAAAAAATTAGCAAATTCAGTATTTTTTTTTCTTTTCAAAATCTAGGAGGGGGCAAGTGCCCCTACTTTGCTAAAGGAAGTCCCCCCCCCGCCCGAGGCCCATGCTGTCTCCCGATGAGATGGAAAAGCAAACATCCTCTTTACAGACAGAAACGGATGCATCTATTAATTTGCAGGGATGCCACTTAACCTTTTTCAGATGTAATGTGTTGGCCTCTAAATTAAGCAGTCTCAAGTAAATGATCGAATACCACACATCTAACTTTCCGTGCCTGTAAATGTATGCCTTTGTTAATCTCCTGTTGGCATTGTAACAACCACACAGCTTCCATCAACATCGTATCAGATATTTCAATATTGTTTTTTGTTAGTACTTTATTTTTGACTAAAATATGGCACACTTAAAAAAAAATAGATTTTGAATTCTAGGAACAGTTCCATTTTTCCCACCTGTGCCAGCTCCCCTTCGTACCCTGGGCTTCCCTATACTTTTACGGAATTTTTTGCTTAACCCATTAATGCCTGACATTTTTTTTCCAAAGATATTTTGTATACTGGTTACAAACAGTGTTTAATGGACAGGGAAAATAACAAAAAAAATATTATGCAAAAAATAATTGTTTTATTAAGGAAAGAAAAATCGTCCCTTAAAAGTCACGATAGACCCCAGAGGGTACATATTTTTTTTACTAAAATTTTTTTCTATATATGATATAATATTTAAAAAGACATTTTATAAGAAGAAATAAAATCAGCAACTAACATAAACTGGGAAGCTGGGAATAACTTTGAAAACTTAGCTTTTTTTCTTGAGATTGTGAACGATGCAATTTTTGATAAAGATCATATTAAAACTGCTACAGAGCACACTTTACAATGGTTATGTGCTGCAATCTGTTAATAACAAATTGAAATAATACCAAGGTACTACTTGAACACTACTATTTGGTTGAAATGTTCATTTTGGGGAAATTCAGACCCTTTTTTGGACCGTCCCTAAAAAGGGACGCTAGGCATTAATGGGTTAAGATGCGTTGTTATTACGTTGTTTTGATTAACTTTCAAACTGAAATGTCATCCGTGCATTTTTTATTACTGCTGTTCTTCAAATACTTCTCATGTTTCAGGCAAAGACTGAACTAGCAAAGGAAAAAATAGTAAGTTGTAAAAGTAAGTATGACTAAAACATATTTCATAACTCATATGCACTTGTGTCTATATATAACAGATGCTACTACTTATTCCCTTATAGAATATTTAAATGATAAAATGTATTCAAATTTGATCACTTAACATGTGCTTTTGATTTATCATTTTGTATGGTAGTTTATGCTTACACGCCTCGTGTGTGGGTGCCTGGTGAAAAGCTCAACTAATCATTTTTCATAATTAACCAACATAGTGCCTTGTTGGGTTGTTTTCTTTAAAGCCAATGGTATGCAAAGAAGTGAAGGAAATAATTTAAGGAAAATTTCCGCCAATTTCTACAGATAATTACGATTTCAAAGGAAGACTAACGGAAAGTGACATTTTTAGCTAGTAAACTGATTTATTACTTTTAAAACTTTAATTTAAATAACGAGCCCCTGCAGAATTATTCTGGTTTATAAATCAAAATAATAAGAAAACAATAGAAAAAAGTGTTGTGCTTAGTTACGTAGACCGTAGTTTTAATTGAAGAGAAGTCTGTTAGTGTCACTGAGTTTGAAATGTGGGCTAGTCGCCATACTGCAAAAAAAGAAGGTTTTTTTTTTTTTTTTTACAGTATAATACTAACAGCCGAGGTTCCAATTTAAAGCTGTAAAATGCACAGGAATAAACAGTAAAACTAGAAATTTCAGTTTCTTACTATAACTTTAGCAATTTTAGTTTATTGCTGTAAAATTTAGCTGTATTATACTGTAAAAACAACAATGTAATACAGGCAGCAGAGGTTCCAGTTTAAAACTTAAATTAGTAATTGTACAGTTTATTACTGTAAAATTAGCAATTTTACAGTTTATTACTGCAAAATTTGCCATTTTTACAGTTTATTACTATAGAATTAGCTATATTATACTGTAAAAACAACATTCATTTTTTACAGTACAGGTAATGAAGTCAATTTGTTTTTCTGGGCTGTACTGGGGGTACTGGCTTTTTATCCAACGTTTTGGGGGCACGACGACGAGAAATTCCTTTTAGGGTTGGGAGGGAGTTTTCCGACACGTCCTACAGAAAGAGATGATCTAACTCCAACCATTGCTTTTGGTAAAATTTCACCAGTGCCATCCATCGAGAAAAGAAAGCCAGACTGATTAATCCATAATAAGGACGATAAAGCAGTCTCTGCAAGGCATAACCAGACCGTTGATATATTGCATGTAATCTATATGTATGATTAATCGATTTGTAAAATTTTAGACTGATAGCACCATCAGTCTAATATGTCCCTTTAAATTATAGTTTGTGGCAGAATGAATGAAAACATGCTCAAAAGTAAAGGGAAAGATGTGGAAGATCCTACTGTTTACCCATGGCTTGTAAGTATCTTTATATTTTTAATGAATGGTTCCAGGTTATAATCTTACTTCTTAAAAAACTATTATACACAAAAGACGTCTAGAAGCTACATAAAATATACTTGAGAAAAGTTAGACACTACTTGGTGCTATTTTTTCACATAGCAAACTAAGTGGACAAAATTGATCTAAATTTTTATATGAATAAAATAAATGATTTAGTGTAAAATAGCCATGTTTTTGAAAACAAGTGAAGAGTTTTTCACAAGTATCAATTAACTATCTTTTTCGACGCAATCAAATAAAACTTTGCGTGTAGCAAATAAAAACATTTGTTGTGGTTATCCTAAAATCGATAAAAAGACTAAGCGGAATTGTGGAGGTTTCACCTATGCTTTATAAGCATGGTATTTTTCTATTTTTTTCCGGTAGTTAAAAATTTGACTAAGTTTACGTAAATAATCACGTTCTGATAATAAATATCTTATAACTTTATATTAAATAAAACGATTTTTCTTACTTCCCAGTTGGCTAACGAAAATGAAATATTCAATCACTCTTTGAAAAATGTTGATAACGATTTGACCCATCACATGACTAACAAGCACACACCACTATAAAATATATTCGTTTTTAAGTTATATATATTAGGATTAGATAGTTCTTTTAGAAGACTGTCGTTCTTTATTAGCTGCAAATACTATAAAAACATAAGAATACAAAGAAATGTTTAAAATCGAAACAACACATTAATGAGTATGGTTCAAAAATATTAACTTGACGGCTTTTCTTTTTTTTTTTTTTGAGAATTCACTATAAATCCGTAAAAACCTTCAATCTTTACCTTATTCTGTAGTCTCAGACTTTTAATGGACTCACCAAAGATTGGATAAATAGCATCGTTAATCTCACCCAACTCATACCCTATGGAGATACTACCAATAATACCAATATAAACATAACATGCAGTAAGGCTTCTTATGCATTTAAAGTTATTCATTCTTATTATATTTCTATGCATTTCAGTGCTTTTGTTGATGGATCTTCATGTTTTCCCTTACTTTCGCATCATTATCACTTTATCTTATATATTTTTCTATCTAATGTGTTCTAAAATTTTGTAAAATAATAATTTTAAACCTTAGAAACCGTTCACAAACCCATTTAACTAGCAGATTTTACTAACAATTAGGACTAATGTAATTTATTTGATCCGTAATTGGAGAGAAAAAAAAATTATGACTAGGATTCAAAGATGTTTTTTTCTTACAAAATAGATGCTTACACTTGTTGTGTGGTGCATCTATCTGTTGCACTCTAGCGCCGAAACAGATGGACCTATTTTTTTTTTTGCTCGAAAGCAGATTTGATCAAAAATGTTCTTAGCTTGATCGCGTCTTCGGATCACATTTATTAACGAAGGCATTAATTAAAAACCTTCTAAACGTTTTTCGTAATTTTTGAAGTGAAAACATACTTGAAAATTTAATACGCTAGTACCAAAAGAAAAGAAAAAAAGTCTGCGCCAGATTGAATGTGTTTATAACTTCCATGTGATATAGAACTTGAATTGTAACGATTTTTTTTTAACAAATGCACAGCTGAGCCTTGTAAAATTTACTATTATTGGATTATATTTCCTTTTCCGTGTTTACCAAGTCCTCTCAAAAACTATACTAAAATTCAAATGGCTTTCAGATCAGTGAAGTTCGTTTTAATATGAGGTCGGCAAGCAGGATCGGGGATGTTTTAAATTTTTAAGTCAATCTTAGAACTTATTATTACGTATATCTTAATTTCTAGGTGGCCCTTCACCAGCTCAGAAAGTATAAATGGGTGTATGGCTGCATGGGCTCGGTGATCTCCTCCTATTACATACTGACAGCTGGCCATTGCGTAGAAAGGTGAGTGAAGCTTCATAAAGTATACCTAGAAGAGAAAACAGCTCCTACCACAATACTGCCGTGCTAAGCGCAAAAGCGGTATCTGCAATCGAGCTCAAACTGAGATAAAACTCTTTAAAGTTTTGCGCCACCATGTATTTGATTCAAATGAAACTTTATCCGGATTTTTTAAAAAAATATTTCCGTTCTCAAATGACTAGATAACTTTGTATCTAGGTAAAATACGTCAAAAAGAGCCACCTGGTGGCGATAACTCAATTTTGTTTAAAAGTGCAGATACGACTTTTGTGCTTAGCATGGCAGAATACTCCACCATCACTGCCAAAAAAAAAAAATCCGAAACGTCACTGATTTTATTTACGGGATTTTATAGAATTTATCGGAACGATGAATACTGATCGGAACGCTGTCATCGTGGGTTACAGGATCAGTTTACGAGGAGTTTGTTGATCGGCCGAGCAAAATCCAATGAGTTGATGCTACTTGGGTCCATTTTCATGAAGTATTTTTGCGAAAAGTTCCCTAAATTGCCCTGCTAAGAGTAAAAGAAGTATTCGCAGAAGAGCTCTCGAAATTTTTGAGCCACCATGTATTTGATTTAGATGATACTTTTTCAGAATTTTTGTTTTAAATATTTCCCCTTCTCAAAGGACCATACATTATTGCATTAAGGTAAAACACGTCCCAAAGAGTCACCTGGTAGCTATAACCATCGATAACTCAATTTTGTTAAAAAGTGCAGATACAACTTTTATTCTTAGCTACAGCAGAATATGTGTCAGATTTTATAAGAACCTTTTTTATAACAGATCTAATTTCCCTCTTCCGGTGGTATTGTGGAACCCATTATTCGTTTTAGTGGTAATGCATTTTTATGCAAGTAATATAAGAATACAACAAATTTCTTTTTTGTTTCTTTTTATCAGGGTGGAGGCTAAGAATGAAGCAGAAGAACACGGCTATTGCAATACAGTGGAACAAACAATAGAACTATGCTATTATACACCAGAAGAAATCAAGTTTGCATTTGTTCAAGACCAAGGAGTTTATTTATACTTGAAGGCAGCCAAAATTCTCCCTCATCCCAAGTATCGCGTTAAACAACCTAGAGCGGACATCGCCCTAGTAAAAGTCAGCAGGGAAATATACTGCACGAAAACGGTGTCACCCATTTGTTTGAGTACAGGTTGGAGAATGGATTTTAAAAAAGTTCCAGTTACCTTGGCGGGATGGGGGACAAACCACACCAGGATGAGTAAGCTATTTTTCCTTAAAGCTAGGCTTAGAGCAGGAATTAGCAGCTGGAGGGAGCAAGTCCAATCATTGGCTTTGCAAAAGTTGAAACAAAGATCCCAAGTCACGTGGTTCAACTTCGACGAATTGGAAATATGTTTTACTTGAAATTATTGAAAGACAACTGACTTCTTCCAATACTTTGCTTTAAAATATGTCACGTGATTTAGAATCTTTGTTTCAAGAACTGAAGGCTTTCATTCCCTCCATCTCTTATTCCTTCTCGATAAAGCTGCGCAGCTGTGCTTAGTGCAAAATCGTAGCAGCTGAGACAGGACCGCCATTTCAAATTTTTTCTGAGGGTTGGAGCAAAGGGTATATAATCAATGTAAACTACAACAAAAAACAGTAAAAAAAAAAAACGATAAATAGCAAATTCGAAAAATATCATATTTCCATATAAGGGAGCGCGGTTTTTGATGTTTTCCGATGAAATTGCATTTGTTCGGACCCTTTTGACAACCTTCTAGAAAAACGTGAAATAACGGGCCTAGAAGTATCCCCTCTTTCTTATCTTTTTGCTTCAGTGGAGCTTCAAAATAAGAACCTTTTTTCCAGAGGAAAGAATGAAACACCTCAAGCATACACTATTGGATGTTAAAATACACGAGACCTGTTCCGGAAATGGTACAGATGTAGACCTTATATGCACAACCGGTGAAAGATTTAATGGCTCATCATGTCACGTAAGTACCAACGTCACTCAATTCCTAAGATTTTAGTTTACATCAGGGTAATTCCACCGTTACGGACGTAACAACCAAACTTTGAGCACAAAGACTACAATTTGGTTCGATAAAAATCTGCATTTTTTTCTCTCTTGTAACCTTTGATGTTATTTATGGTATCCTAAATTTTGGCGTGAATTCCTTGGTTATAAAAAAAAAAGGTTTGAAGCTGGATTGTTTTCGGCAGAAACGGTAAAATTGCCCATGAATAATTCTGAACCTTTTCATAGTTGTCGCCCAAAATTTTCCAACGCACCCCCCCCCCCCCCATTGCATTTCCAAGAGGGAGGCTAGTTTTTGAGAAGCAAAAGTTTAATGTGATTTTATTTTATTCGACCCCTTAGCATTATTTCCTTATCCATATTGGAGTGGGAATGGTATTGCCGATTTGAGGAAGATAGGTTTAAACTGTCACTTTTTATGGATTCCCCCCAAATATTTGATGTAAAATTAGTATTTTTTTAAAAACCTATATGTACTTTTACCTAGTAGTCTTTTATTAGTAGTTTTTTCTGTTTTAATTGCTCTGAATTACCTTCTCGAAGTCTGTACCCTCCGGTGACTACCTCCTGGGACGTCCACTGGCCCCTGCTCCTTTAGGTGATAGCGCGCCCATATCCTGCACTCATACATGACCGCCCACACACACTTATCGCAATTCGTCATTGCGAAAAACATAATTTGAATTCAAGATGTCCAAACTCAAATTGTTCTTTTGAACCTACAGTGTACTTCCAACGTGTATACATTTTAAAAATACTTTTTTTGCTTTTGAAAAAAAAATCAATTCAACACCCTGCTTCTTTTTTTAATCAACATAGGGCGATTCTGGAGGTCCTTTGATGCGGTACTGCGATGGTACAGTCTACGTCATTGGTGTTCTATCATCTGGAGGTCTTGTTTGTAGCCTGAAAGAATCAGATTCCTACACAAGGGTCTTCTATTACAAAGATTGGATAAATAGCATCCTTAATCTCACCCAACTCATACCCTATGGAGATACTACCAATAAAACCGATAGAAACATAACATGCAGTAAGGCTTCTTATGCATTTTAAGTTATTCATTCTTATTATATTTCTATGCATTTCAGTGCTTTTGTTGATGGGTCTTCATGTTTTCCTTTACGTTCGCATCATTATCAGTTTCTCTTATATATTTTTCTATCTAATGTGTTCTCAAATTTTGTAAAATAATAATTTTATATCTTAGAAGATGAAGATCCTCGCAAAGGGCCAGGTAGTTCCACGGCTGAAACTCAAAGCTACGATAGTACAACAGGTAAGGTCAAAAGCTAGAATATACACATGTTTGACAGATTCGTTAGAAGCTAGACTCTGTTCTTGTAAAATGCTTTTAAGACAATACCTTTGCAACTAGTTTTTCTTAGTGTCCTATGTTCATTAATAACTAATAATGTAAATTATATATGTTCATAATGTAATTTACTATCAAAATGATATTTTTACAATGCTTTTGAAAAGCTATGCTGAACCTCCGGCTAACGGACCACAACCGACCGCTAAGCTGATCCGTCTAGCCAGTTGCTTTTTTCAATGTTACGAGAAAATTGAAATGTGCAAATCAAAAAGCACAAGAAGTGACTAATGACTATGTCCTCAATTTGGAACTAGATAATCAGAAATTGGTTTCTGGAAAACATGCATTTAATAAAATCAGCATTAAGTAATGATAATAACAATTACTGATTTGTAATTTTCTTTCCTGTTTCATACTTTCCAACGTTATTTAGAAAAAAGACTATATGAAATTTGACAGGTGTTCTGACCCGTGAGAGTGGTTTTAATATAAGATGCCGCCATCGGGCGGAAAAAGGTTAGGGCACCAGTGTTTTAGGTGTAATTTTTTATTGTATAATTCACATTAATGAACGTTACAGTTGAATAAATATTTCGTTGTAATCCCAACTGCAAACGTCATGAAGCAGACTCGGGTCATTTCTGTAAAAAATCAATAACGGATTGAAATTGTTAACGACATAAGGGGTCTGAATAGAAAGTATTAAGTACCCTCCAAAAAAGCATTACGACTGTCCGTAAAATTTATAAACTGCTACTGGTGAAATTACTTAGTGTTAATTTTATTAATTGAATGAGTGTAGTGTGTGTCCAGATGACCAACGCCATTGCAATATCTGAAGTCTATGAAATTACATTGCTTTGTATGCATATAATAAACTAAACACTATCATTGTAATTCCATCTTCATGTCAGTAAAAGTATTTTTGAACTTGATATTTTCTACATCTTCCAATTTTAAAGCATTTTCATTTTAGAACCTTAAACTAAAGAAATATTTTCTGCGAGAAAAATGTAGTAACTTTTCTGTTATATTTTCCTGCTTTTTAAAAAAGCAAAACTAGCATTCATAAATATTTGATAAGTTTAATATCCAAACAATTTTTTAAATAAATTTTACACATAACTAAGACACCAAGAAACGATTTTTGCAGAAAATAAAGCCGAGGGAAGAAGTTTAAAAAAAAAAATGCAGACCAAATAAGTTTACCGCAAATTTCATCATAATATCAGTATTAATGCAATTAATTTAATTTCAATACAATTAATTATTTCAAATGCAAATCATTTATTCCAAGGAAGTTTAACCATTTTAATTCTTACATGAAAAATATATTTAGCTGAAAAATCATTTTTATTTATTAATGCATTTTAAAACTTCAGAAAATAGTAATTTTACAACTTTTAAATATGTGCCTTACCTAAAATATTCATCCTAAAATATTCATCTTCAGACAGTTACCTTGAATTAAATTTTCTTTAAAAACATATTTTTCATTTAATTTTGAGATACAATAATTAGCGAAAATATTATTTCTTTATTTGCATGAAACTCGTCCAGATGTAAGCATGCCTAGTACCCGTTTGAAGCTATCCACACCTAAAATTCCGACTGTAGATGGGACATCAGGTAAGAAAAAAATGAGGAATTGAAGTTGCTCTTGTGAATTTAAAAGTAGTTTATTTTTTAACCGACTTCGAAAAAGGAGGAGGTTCTCAACTCAAAGCGTATACTTTTTTTTTTTTTTTTTTGTTTGTTCGCACATAACATCTGATCTACTGAACCGATTTGGACAATTTTTTTTTTTTTTTTGATCGATAGAAGATGGTGTAACTTAGGTACCATGTACTCATATGACGATATTTGTTCACTAGAAAAAAAGTTATGATCGAAAAACTAACATTTCATGTCATTTAAAACAATATCTGCTATCGTAAATCCTTACTTCAATGAGCGACCCGATGGTCAAGTGGTTATGCGCGTTAGGTTGAAGTTCCTGATAGAATGAGATCGAGTTCAGGTCTGCAAGGATTTTTTCGAATAGCTGCATGTTTTTTTTTTTTTTTTTTTTTTTTTTTAACGATTTTAGTGATTGTATTGTCCTTATGCAGGTACATCCTCCCATGGGAATGTCCCCATATTTTTTTATGGTACAAAATGACAGTTTTGGTCGGATCTTTGTTAAAATTGGCAATGGGGTCCTTCGATGCTGTAGAATTTTCTTTTGGACGTTTGCGAAATTTTTGGATGCTTTGAATCGATTGTGGCAACAAATGGTTTTTGATTTGCGGCACCTATATTATTTTTTCAAAAATTATATACACAATCAATTATATTATGTTAATTTTTGTACCTTTATAAAATTCTGTATTTTATACCTTGCATTTACGTCAAATTCAAGGTAAAATTAAAAGTCAAAAATTCTGAAGATGATAAATATATGTTAAAAATTAAAGAAACTATTTTTTAACCGACTTCGAAAAAGGAGGAGGTTCTCAATTCAAAGCGTATACTTTTTTTTTTTTGTTTGTTCGCACATAACATCTGATCTACTGAACCGATTTGGACAATTTTTTTTTAATCGATAGAAGATGGTGTAACTTAGGTACCATGTACTCATATGACGATATTTGTTCACTAGAAAAAAAGTTATGATCGAAAAACTAACATTTCATGTCATTTAAAACAATATCTGCTATCGTAAATCCTTACTTCAATGAGCGACCCGATGGTCAAGTGGTTATGCGCGTTAGGTTGAAGTTCCTGATAGAATGAGATCGAGTTCAGGTCTGCAAGGATTTTTTCGAATAGCTGCATGTTTTTTTTTTTTTTTTTTTTTTTTTTTTTTTTTTTAACGATTTTAGTGATTGTATTGTCCTTATGCAGGTACATCCTCCCATGGGAATGTCCCCATATTTTTTTATGGTACAAAATGACAGTTTTGGTCGGATCTTTGTTAAAATTGGCAATGGGGTCCTTCGATGCTGTAGAATTTTCTTTTGGACGTTTGCGAAATTTTTGGATGCTTTGAATCGATTGTGGCAACAAATGGTTTTTGATTTGCGGCACCTATATTATTTTTTCAAAAATTATATACACAATCAATTATATTATGTTAATTT
This sequence comes from Uloborus plumipes, assembly GCA_038373865.1. NCBI lineage: Eukaryota > Metazoa > Arthropoda > Arachnida > Araneae > Uloboridae > Uloborus > Uloborus plumipes. The sequence goes on from JAXGGA010003579.1 coordinate 42,438, forward strand.
TTGTACCTTTATAAAATTCTGTATTTTATACCTTGCATTTACGTCAAATTCAAGGTAAAATTAAAAGTCAAAAATTCTGAAGATGATAAATATATGTTAAAAATTAAAGAAACTATTTTTTAACCGACTTCGAAAAAGGAGGAGGTTCTCAATTCAAAGCGTATACTTTTTTTTTTTTGTTTGTTCGCACATAACATCTGATCTACTGAACCGATTTGGACAATTTTTTTTTAATCGATAGGAGATGGTGTAACTTAGGTACCATGTACTCATATGACGATATTTGTTCACTAGAAAAAAAGTTATGATCGAAAAACTAACATTTCATGTCATTTAAAACAATATCTGCTATCGTAAATCCTTACTTCAATGAGCGACCCGATGGTCAAGTGGTTATGCGCGTCAGGTTGAAGTTCCTGATGGAATGAGATCGAGTCCAGGTCTGCAAGGATTTTTTCGAATAGCTGCATGTTTTTTTTTTTTTTTTTTTTAATGATTTTAATGATTGTAATGTCCTTATGCAGGTACATCCCCCATGGGAATGTCCCCATATTTTTTTATGGTACAAAATGACAGTTTTGGTCGGATCTTTGTTAAAATTGGCAATGGGGTCCTTCGATGCTGTATAATTTTCTTATGGACGTTTGCGCCATTTTTGGGGCTTTGAATCGATTGTGGCAATAAATGGTTTTTGATTTGCGGCACTTATATAATTTTTTCAAAAATTATATACACAATCAATTATATTATGTTAATTTTTGTACCTTTATAAAATTCTGTATTTTATACCTTGTATTTACGTCAAACTCAAAGTAAAATTAAAAATAAAAAATTCTGAAGATGATAAATATATGTCAAATATTAAAGTAACTATTTTTAACCGACTTCGAAAAAGGAGGAGGTTCTCAATTCAAAGCGTATACTTTTTTTTTTGTTTGTTCGCACATAACATCTGATCTACTGAACCGATTTGGACAATTTTTTTTTAATCGATAGGAGATGGTGTAACTTAGGTACCATGTACTCATATGACGATATTTGTTCACTAGAAAAAAAGTTATGATCGAAAAACTAACATTTCATGTCATTTAAAACAATATCTGCTATCGTAAATCCTTACTTCAATGAGCGACCCGATGGTCAAGTGGTTATGCGCGTCAGGTTGAAGTTCCTGATGGAATGAGATCGAGTCCAGGTCTGCAAGGATTTTTTCGAATAGCTGCATGTTTTTTTTTTTTTTTTTTTTTTTTAATGATTTTAATGATTGTAATGTCCTTATGCAGGTACATCCTCCCATGGGAATGTCCCCATATTTTTTTATGGTACAAAATGACGTTTTGGTCGGATCTTTGTTAAAATTGGCAATGGGATCCTTCGATGCTGTAGAATTTTCTTATGGACGTTTGCGCCATTTTTGGAGCTTTGAATCGATTGTGGCAATAAATGGTTTTTGATTTGCGGCACCTATATTATTTTTTCAAAAATTATATACACAATCAATTATATTATGTTAATTTTTGTACCTTTATAAAATTCTGTATTTTATACCTTGCATTTACGTCAAATTCAAGTTAAAATTAAAAGTCAAAAATTCTGAAGATGATAAATATATGTTAAAAATTAAAGAAACTATTTTTTGTGATTTTCATATTGGTTGTGACCAAAAAACATCATTACAAACAAATAAAATGTATCAAACACCATGAGTGTTGAGTTATTGGGAAAAATCTGCTGTGTAATGTTTTTTTGCACTGCGAGGGGGGGGGGGTATGAACGATCATTAAAGTGACACACATTTTTTAAAAATAAGATTTTGATTTGTGGTGTTTGAAAAAAGCTAAAGAGTCCACTTTAGTTGAAAATTATTTTCCATGAAATGCAAAAACTTGCACCAATTTTCCAAGTCTTACTCTAACTCCTTCTCCCACAATTCAAATTACTTACTTTTACTTTCAATTTTTAACCGACTTCAAAAAAGGAGGAGGTTCTCAATTCAAAGCGTATGTTTTTTTGTCTGTTTGTTCGCACATAACATCTGATCTACTGAACCGATTTGGACGATTTTTTTTAAATCGATAGGAGATGGTTAACTTAGGTACCATGTATTCATATGACGATATTTGTTCACTAGAAAAAAAGTTATGATCGAAAAACTAAAATTTCATGTTATTTAAAAACAATATGTGCTATCGTAAATCCTTACTTCAATGAGCGACCCGATGGTCAAGTGGTTAAAAGCGTCGGGTTGAAGTTCCTGATGGAATGAGATCGAGTCCAGGTCTGCAAGTTTTTTGAACAGCTGCATGGTTTTTTAACTATATTTTGATTATTTTAAGTGCATTTACACTAAAAAGAATGAAATAAAATATTTTTGGAAAAAAAAATAGAACCGACTTCAGTTGGAAATTGCTCTAAAAAGTAAAAAATAATTTTTTTCTTTGAACACCATCGAAACTACTTTTAAACATAAGTTTTGAAGTCGGCGCAAAAACAACGTATAGAATCATACGCAACTACAATTCAACTATAAATATAAATTTTAATGGATTCATTTCATTGATTACCACACATTCGTGTAATGGTACAAATATTCTGCTTTTAATTTTCAATGGTTTCTCTGAAAAAATGTTGGCAAAATATGGTTAAATATCATTTTACCTATCGTTTTTGCGCCAACTTCAAAACTTATGTTTAAAAGTAGTTTCGATGGTGTTCAAAGAAAAAAATTATTTTTTACTTTTTAGAGCAATTTCCAACTGAAGTCGGTTCTATTTTTTTTCCAAAAATATTTTTCTTCTTTCAAATGCTTTTTCAAAAACATAGGCTCACAACATTTTGCTAGCGTTCCTAGATTAACTATCATTGTGGACAAAATATTTTTTGTAATGGTGTTATTTTAGATTATTATTACCAGTGATTCCACATGACTGTTCTTTTTTTTTTTAAAGATATATATATTATATATATATTTTTTTGCAAAGATATCTCATGCTGGAGGGGATGAGTAAAAATAATCTTGTTTTTAAAATGAAATTCATTTTCATTCCTCGTTATCTAATTTCTTGGAAGGAATAAAAAGCTATTTTCCTATAAAACAATGATTAGAACTGTACTCACTCATGGTTCAGAAAACTAGGAAATGGGCAATGAAAGAATCACATTAAGGTAGCCCAGCTATCTTTGAAAGGAAAGTTTTGAAATAGATTCTACGTCCGGGGTACGTCAGTGGTATTTGGAAACATTGATATAATTATAAGTTGCACAAATTTTTCGTGCAGCAAAGGTTATTAATTACATAAAAGTAAACGTATTAAAGTTACTAGCGATACATGAAGAATGGTCTGCTCCTCCTTATCGTCCAGAATATTTCATTTCAAATCATCTGCAAGCCCAGCATTTAGATGGGGGGCTCAATTACCCCCCCCCCTCCCTCCCCCCGGCTTTGATAAACCAATGTTTTTTCGTATAAGTAAGCGAGTTTTTTGCTGGTTTCGATGAAATTCCATTGTGATTGCCCTCTTTGCCCCCCCCCCCTCCCGCCCCCTGAAAAGACAGATAATGATGAGCCGACCTACTGTAACTAAGACTTTTAGCACTGACAGCAGTGTGATGTAGTTGGACAAAATGTTTAGGGATCGTAAAGTTCGGGGGATTTCATAAAAAAGGGTGTTTGGAAACCAATTGCCGTTTTATTTTTGTATTTTTACTTTTTAACAACTATTTCTAAAACGACGTGTCCCCCCTTTCTGCAGCACCAACTGAGAGTTATCAATTTATATGATCTGTTTTATCACACTCAAAATAATAAGAGCAGAATGGAAGGACATTCGGAAGAAGGCCTTAATCCACAAACAGATGTCGAGCTCCTAATAAAAAGAAGGAACTAGTTCAGGCCCGTCATTTAGGGGAGGCAGGGAGGGTCAATTGCCCCCCTCCCTGACTTTGAGAAATCAATATATTTACATACAAGTGGGCGTGGTTTTTGCTGATTTCCGATGAAATTGCATTGAGTTTTCACAGTTTGCCCCCCCCCACCCCCCCTGGAAAAACATAAAATGATGTCCCTGAACTAGTTACTTATTGAAACAGCGGAGTCCCCAGTATTCATGGTGCAGACAATGTGATCAAAAAGGGCGAATCAATCCTCAACTATCTGGTAAACTTAAAAAAATTCTAGACATACATGTAGAGCAGCGATTCTGAGCCAGTGATCTGGCGATCATCACCAGTCCGCAGAAAAAAGGTGCTTTAAGTAGACGATAAAAATCAAAATCTTATCGATATTTGAGTTTTCAAAACGTTTCAAAATAATTGTCTAAAATTTTCTCAAATACGTATTTATCCCTACACTGCATGACTTTTTTTCTTTGAAAGAAATTTATATGATTTTTAGTGCAATAAAAAAACATTGGAAATTTTTTTTTTAAATTAATTTTAAGGATTTATGTTTATTTGCTTTAACGATACCTAATACTTGCTTTTTATGCTTGAGTTGTCTTATGCATGGTCATAAGGATAAATAGTCCATGTAGCCAATTGGCAACGCTATGCAGTATAGGGTTATAATTAGCTATCTAGTATATTTCCATTTAAATGTTTTGGGAGAGTTCTTAACTGTAAAGTAATTTCACTTATTATTATTTTATACATTTTTTGTAAAAAAAAAATCTCGCCAGCCCCCTTACTCTTTCTACATCGGATATGTCTTTGATGGTCTGTGAGTCTTTTTTTTTTTTTTTTACAAAAAAAAACCCCGGGGCCGGGATTTTTTTTTTAAAGGTTTCGCCTTTTCCTCATGTCAAAATAGGGTGAGAAACCCTGACGTAGAGAATGAGATTAAAATTCTGGTTAGAACCAAATTAAAATAATTAAATTTAATAACTTGTGAATTGATTTACAATAACATGAAAGCAAGATTTTTTTTAAGGATGCGGGAGGTTTAAGATGAGTATTTAGGTTTCCTTTTTTTAAGATCTCTTACTTATATCAAATTTTAAGAGCTTACCGAATATTTTTAAGAGCTCTTTTGTCATTTGAGATTGCATTGATGTGAGTTGCAAAGAAAAATCAATCCGTTTGTCTGTCTAATAAAATACATAGATTTTATTGCCTTTTTAAAAAAAGTACTAAAACATGAAATAAAAAATTGCTTGAACAATGTTATGATAACAATTAATTTTAATTCCAGAAATCCGTGGTCGTAGGCTGTTGACAACCGAAGTTTCCACAGCTAACTATCAAAAAACTGATAAGACTACAGGTAAGATCGAGACGTTCAATGTAAGCAACCAATCTTCAACTAATTTAGATATTAATTCACTTCTTTATATCATGTTTAGACAAACCAAACTTCAAAATCACTCTGCTGAGTTTTTGAGCATACTTTCCCGTAAAAGTGAGAAACAATGGTTAAAAAAAGCGGGAAACAGGACCTAATGCGTCGAAAAATCTCACTAAAAACGAATAAAATATCCAAGAAAAATAAAATAATCATATACATTGCAAAAAATAAAAGGTGAAGCATAATTTTGATATAGGGAAAACGTGTGTCAGTTTGTCTATGCCCCTTTTTCTCCCTAATGCCCTTTTTTATTAACAGTCCAATTCGAACAAACTTCCATTCTCTTAAAAGATCTAGTGCACTGCAGTCCTACTGCAGTCCATGCATCGAAATGACCGAGTTGGCGGTGTATTGCATGTTCCTGCCTTAGCCCTTGCTTAGAGGCGGTTACTCACTGCTTTATACCAGTATATTGCTACTCTTAATACCCAATTAAAATGCATTAAATGGATACTGAAGCTTAAACTTACTCGAGTAAGATAGTTTTCGCACTAAGAGTTCGTTGAATTAAAAAAATATATAAAAAAACATATCGGGAATGTTATCAGAAAAAAAAGTCAATTCGTTAAATACTGAATGCATACATATCAACTGTATACTTCCTTTAGGCGGGTAAATCGTTTACATCCCGAAATAGTACACCCGCTTAACAGAAAACAATATACACTAATTTTTCATAATAACACCATGCATAGACCCCGAAAAAAATATTATTTATTCTACGCAAATAAAAAATTATATAGAGAAACGGGTAAAAACACTATTGGCCCTTCGTCATCTTTACTTTCCTCTATAAGCCTCAACATTTGGACTGATAAACAGCTTAACCGTATCCCTAACACGCAGATCTACAATTGTATTGCTAATGGGGGAGTTTCCGAAATTTCAAAAGTATTTTTTTTCTGAAAGAGCATGCTTCAAAACATACGAATTGACCATTTTTTAAATTTTTTGACACAGTCATACGTTTTTTATGAATTATTTTAACCGATGCGCAGATGCTATTCCGAAAAAAAAAAATCTGCGCATGACGTCAGTGGTGCACGTAAGCGCAAAATCTAATTGGTTGTAGTGAGATGACGAAGGTCGTGACGTCACCGATTCCTGCAATTGGACAACTCAAGTCAAGCAAAATGGTGTGGAAAGAGAAACTGTGCACCACTGACGTCACAAAAACCACGCCCCGTTTTCAAGATAGGGTATTTAAAAAAAATAATAAAAAATAAACTGTGGGGAAAATTAAAATATTTTCCGGGCCCATGTTATTTTTTTATATCACTCTATCAATTTCCGTAACAAAAAATAGTACTTTTGACTGAAGGAAACTCCCCCATTGTGTGTGTAAGAGAGTTTTTTTTTTATTTTTTTAACGTTGTTGAGATTTTACTAAATCAAATATAAGTTTACACTGTTTCTACAAAGAAACACTATATGTCTCAAAATGATGTGCATTCTTGAAATCAATTTGCTATATTTTTCTAGCTTCTCTGGCAAACCTTGCACTTCCACGAGCAACGGAAAGTTTCTCTCCTACAACTCATATGACAGAAGCGAGAAGACGTGAGTATAAAGTGTGGATTATACGCTACTTTCGTGTATTTTAAACAAGTTTTCAGTTTTTTGCTCTAGTACAGTAGGGTTCTAATATATTAGACTCCAAAATTGGCAATGTTTACCTTGTTTCGAGTGATGAAGAAGGATATAGTGCTCCTCTGGAAAGTTGAGCTATGACCTTGATAATGTTCTCTCTTTTTGGGTAATAAGAAAGGGTAGTTATTACAGATATGACTTTTAATACTTTTCCAAAGCGACTGCGAAAGCAACACAACTCAATTCATTACCAATTACAGTTTTCCACTACCACAAAAAAAGGAAACATTTTTTATATTGGAGTTCAACTTATTGCTTCTAACACTACTATTGGCACTGAGTTAAGTTTGGTTTCTTTCATAGTAGTTTTGAGATGAAATGCAAACTCAAACCAATGCCAATAACGCGTCCCTTTTCATTATAATTTCCAAAAAAAAGGGTTAACAGATCTTAGGGCCCTGCTCCACATCAGCAGAAACCGAAACCGAAGGCAGAAACCGAAAATCCGGGTGCTTTCCATAAGAACACCATTTAATCCATTTTACATTTCTGCTTTATTTTTCTGCTTTACGTCAATGTGGAGCAGGGCCCTTAGTAAAACTAACTAGAGCCACACTATAATATATTTTTTTAAATCCTGCTATTCTAAACCTCAATTTACCCACCTCATCATTTGCCAAACCTCATTTTTCGCCACGTTAATGGTCTAAAAAAATATGCTGCTTTGCAATGATATTTATTTTTCAGGAGTGTGTAAATTCATCCTTGTATACGTATTGCTAATAGCTATTAAAAATACACCAGGAAATGTTTAGGTTTATTAATACATATTAGGGTTATTATTACACATGGGAATTTCCCCTTTATCCTTATAATTTGAGCTAACAGTGTATATTTAAATTTTTGAGTTTTATAGTCTGGCTCTACATCAGCAGGAAACCAACCGAAACCGAAGGCAGAAACCGAAAATCCGGGTACTTTCCATTTAATTTAAAATCAAAGTATCCGGATTTTCGGTTTCTGCCTTTGGTTTCGGTCGGTTTTCTGCTGAAGTGGAGCCCGGCCCTTACTCATCTTCTGTTTTTTTAAGCTTCAATGTGTTCTTTTTTACATGCGAAGACACGAGGAAACCTACTGTTGAAATGGCAAAAAGAACAACAGGTAAAGTCAAAATGTGAAACGTAGGCATCTTTTGTAAGATTTCGATGATTCTTTTTACTTCATAGATTTTTTTTTTGTACAAAGCGCATAAACTGCATTTTGCTTGCTTTTCTACTTAATGATACAAGTATTGCTTTGAGATACACTCATGTCCAAAATTATCTTTGCATGCAGAACTTCACGGATTTGTCAGAAACTGTGAACTATGAACTTGTGATGTTTTGTGGAATGTTACATAGCACTATGACACATAAATAACAAAGGGAAAAAATAAGGACATTGCACATAAAAAAAACTGTAGTATGACACAAGAAAAATGGAAATAAAATGTGGAAAAATAATTTCCTAAAAAAAGGAATAACGCAAAACAGAATTAAATCTTACAATTTTAATACAGAATATGATCTCCCTTGACTTGTACACACATATTACAACGTGTTTTCATGCTGGCAAAAACGTTATTAACCACAGTTTGTGGAACTAAGCTCCAGCCTTCAAGTAATGCCGTCTTCAGAGCATTTACAAGTTCGAGTAGGATGAGGTCTACGTGCAATTGCTCTTCCAAGATAGCCCAATTAGTTCTCTATCGGATTCATATCAGGAGACTTTGCTGGCCCAGGTTTTCGCTCAATGCCTTCACTTTCAAGGAAGTCGTCAATGAGCGTTGCTCTTTGTTTATGAGCATTCATCCATAAATAAAAAGTCAGGTCCATATGCACCTCTGAAAAGTCCGACATAAGGCTCTAGGAATGCATCCCGATACCTCTCGCCGTCACAGATCCACTGTCGAAAACGTGCAGGGGCGTACGTCCATTGATCATTATTTCTCCCCATACCATCACACCTGTACAACCAAAACGGTCACGTTCCATAATGTTTGAGGGATGATTTCGTGTTCCTGACTCCCTCCACAGGTAAACCCGTTTAAAATCACCTGTAAAACTAAACCTCGACTCATCAATTAACAGAACATGGGATCATTGGTGTTCACTCCAGTTTTGATGTGCTCTGCACCAATTCCGGCGCTCCCTCTTTTGCTGTGTTGACAGTGAGACACATACCCTTGGCTTTCTGGCTTAAAGGTCCGTATCATTAAGCCTGCATACCGTTTGACGTGATAGAGCAATTTCAGTGGCGGCTACAAGCTCTGAAGCTAACTGGAGAGCAGTAGATTTCCTGTTACGACGGGAAGTTAGTGCCAAATATCGATCTTCGGCAGCAGTTGTCATTGACTGCGGCCTTCTCCAGCCCTTTTTACAACAGTTCCCTTGTCTTGAAACTGTTTCCATAACGTAGAGACTGTCTGTCGTGAAATGCTCAGACATCTGGCTACGTCTGTGACATTCTGCCCTGCTTCTAAACGGTCGATGAGTCGCCACTTCATAGATTCTTCCAAATGATACTTCGAAGCCATACCGGCTGAAATCAAATGTTATATCGCAGAGATTTACTAAGTTACTCATCTTGCGTAAAGCGCTTTGTCGTGAAGCTCGACATATTTCGCGTCGTTCTGCTTGTTTCCTCCACTCTTTTCCTACTTCACTGTAAACTACGCCTCCATCCAACGCTTTGTAAAGAAGAGGCATCTGCGACTCAAAGTTACTGAGCAGAAAATGGCAACACGGTTCGCTCCTGGCTGGCGGCAACCACGTTTTTCGTCAGTGCAGCTACACCATCCGAGGATGTTGCCTCGTCAATTTTTTTCCTGAATCTTCAGCTACCATTTTATGCGATTCTCATTCATAAGTTCACTACAAGAAGAATATGACCATGGGACCTGATAGTTAACTTCCCTACGATGAATCGTCAATTTTGTTCGGAATGGAATGTAAAAATCTAGAATCAGCTCCACGCGTGTACTTCGATGACGCCGGAGAGTTCCTGTGTGGATTGGAGACCATTGAATCCTGCAACTTCGTTATGACGACCCCGACTGTTCCGAAATTTATTCCGCGGTGATGGAGAATAATTTGGAGGAAAAAGTAGAGAACGAGAGCCCATATGCCTACCGCCAAGCAGTCGATCCGTAAATGCCTAGAATAAAAGATTTGTGAATACGAACTACCTTGTGATCGCCCCTAATTATTACAGGTACTTTTTCTTCACTCTTTCCTTGCAGAATCAACATATTATCTTTCAGGTGAATGTTCATGAATTTTAGTAGGTGAATTGCACGTGGGCCAAAAATGGCTGGGAGAGTGGTCGAGTCCTTGGGTAGAGGTTTGTACCTTTTTATCCATTACACTCCAATGTACTACTAACGGCCTAATTAACATTCTCAAAATATAACCACCTCACCACACGCTTGATTACGCAACGAATGACGTAAGAATACATTTGCATATCACAGACTGGTTTTATAACTTTTTATTGGATAATGCTAATTAGGCTTATTTTTCACACATTTTCTAAAAAAATGGATAGCATTGATCGGACATTTCATTGAATATCATTATTTTTTCACAGGTAGAGATAATTTTAGACATGAGTGTAGTATATAAAACTGAATACTAGCTGCAAATCTGCTTGTTTTCTTTTTTTTTTTTTTTTTTCATCAACGAATCCTCCCACCTCATCTTACATCGCGATAGATTAAATATAATTAAAGCTCTCTTGAAATCATATGTGTTATACTTCTAATCACTTACTTTTATTAAGTTATATTTTAAGATTTTAATAATTGCAATAATTAATAAGATAACTTATCACAGTCTGAGACTAATTGCTTTATGTATTCTAAAATTAAATAAACGTAAAATCACTTCTGGAAATTTATAAAGAATTAATTTTCACAATTCTACTACTTTTCTTCAAATATATATTTATCCTTGAAATGTGAACTTTATTTTACGTCATGAACAATCATTTACGTTGTTTTGTATACATGTAATAACTAGTATCATTTCGTGATGTTTTATATTATGATTCTTTTACTATATTAATGAACATGAACACATTTTAACGAGTGTTTCTGCTTTTTCGTTTATCTGCGAAATTCAAAGTATTTAAATAAAAACTCTTGCAAGGAATATTTAATTGGTTTAGCGAAAAAGTCTTATGAATGGTAAATGTCATGTGTAAAATGTAATGCCCAAATAAAACAGCCTTCAATAGGAGCTGGCGCTTATTAATACAGTACTGGAGGATATTTTTCACGCAAAATTTTTTTAAACAAAAAAATCAGAACACAGGATGTTTATCAGAAAAACCTTAAGTTCGTTTAAAACCTAAATACATCCATACTGAGGCTAAAACTGTCCCTTAAGGTGGAAAAATTATTCAAATCGCAGTGTATTTTACTTATATTGTTCAAAAGAACATGTTTATTCGGGTATGAACCATGCATAAGGCCAAATTTAAAGGCTTACCTATGTGCAAAAACGCGAAACCACTATTGGCTTTTGTCGGGATTGCTTTCATCCATATGCTCAATTTTTTCAACGATACAAAAGCTTCTATATAGCACTGAAACACGTACCTAGAATTTTTATTCGATCTGTTTATTTTTTTAATGTTGTTATAACATGTTCTTAAATCATTCATTGATTTGAACTGTTTTTATATAAGACAATATTGTATACACTAAAATGATATGCACTTTAAAATTCATTTATGCTGTGTTTCTAGCGGCTGGTCTTCCACGAACGACAAAGGGTTTTGACTCAGAAAAGTTCATGCTAAATAATAGAACAAGAGGTGAGAGTAAGAGGTTAATTTCATGCTGCTCTTGCATGTGTCAAAGAAGCTTTATTTTGCTCTAGAACAGAGGTTCTGAAAGTTAAATATTACATTTAAATCATTTTTTCTTCTATGTATATAGATACTTTTGTGTGTATTAATTAATTTTTCTACAATTATTTTTACAGCTAATCTTTAGTTTTCATTACTTATCGCTATTATTTTTGGATGTGGGGGTCAAAATAACTTTTAAAAAAATTATATATATATATACAGGGTGTCCACTGCTATCGTGGCTCAATAGCTAATTTCTAAACCGTTGGAGAGAAGCATATAGCTTATTTAGGAAAAAATCTCTAAATTACGAAAGGAATTTGGGCTACGAAATGTTTTTCAAAAAAATCAAATTTTGAAAGAATTACGAAATTTTAATTTTTATACAGCTCCCCAGTCGTATTAATCATATTTAATAAAACATTCTTGACACTGTAACATTTAAAACTAAAAAAAATCACTCTTCTACGACAAAAATTGCCCGAGTTATGACGTTTTGAAAAATCAAGATTTTGAAGGATTTCGCCTACGGTCCCTTAAGCGACCTCTCGATGACGTCATGAAATAATGCAAAATCTTTATTTTTCAAAACGTCATAAATCGGACAATTTTTGACGTAGAACAGTGATTTTTTTTAAGTTTTAAACGTTACAGTGTCAAGAATGTTTTACTAAATATGATTGATAGAATTGGGGTGCTGTATGAAAATTTAAATCTCGTAACTCTTTCGAAATTTGATTTTTTGAAAAACATTTCATAGACCCAAAATTCCTTTCGTAATTTACAGATTTTTTCCTAAATAAACTATATGCTTATCTCTAACGGTTTAGAAATTAGCTATTGGGCCACGATAGGAGTGGACACCCTGTATATAAATGTTATGACATTATTTCAATATCTCAATAACAAGTTTACTAGATACAACGTAATTATTGCAGTTTGTAAGCAAAGAAATGTTAGATTTGTTAACGTAAGATCCTTCCTCATAAGACCCTATATAAGCTTGCTTTATTCACCAGTAAATAGAAGCTCTCAAAATTGATACTACTAAACCTTTTATTTTGCCTTTGTTCGTGTCGTGAATGCCGTCGAAAAAAATGGCCTTCCCTAGTAGAAGACCTTCCATTTCCCGAAGGTGCGGCGGTTGATATCTGAACCAAAAAATTGCTGTAAAATTAATAGCAAAAACTACTGGTTCAAAAGAGTGTTCCATGAGATATAGTAAAAAGTGTCCAAACTGTGTGCTGCAATAGAAAAAGAGAGTTATAAATGTTAAATAGTAATGATAAAATGCTGTTACAACTAACGGGTCAACATCATAGAAACCGATTGAAAAAATGTGCGCACTATATGACTAAAAATGATTCTTACGTACTAACTCCACCGGATCTACAGATTTGGCGGTCCTTTTTTTTTTTGGTTGTTGCTCGCACGCGCACGTAGTTGTCTAAAGTAGCCAAAAAATCGTCAAAAAATCACCCAATCAGTTTTTAACTGCCAAATTTGTAGCTACGATGGAGTTAATACGTAAGTACCCTAAGCGTATAAGAACACTTTTAAAAGTTGAAATCCTGAGAAGTATGGGAAGATTTATATAATGATTTACTCGAAGAAACGGACAGGGGATCACATGTACACATGAATTGATATTTTCGGTAAGGATTTGAGTTATTTAAAAATCAATAAGACATACAACTTTTCTAAAATCATCGATTCACACTGATAAGGGCGTAAACTAAAGTTATTGATGTCAGAACGGTATTTCTCGTCGTGCGTAACCTTCATTTAAAACTATTTGAAATAGATTACGATTAAACAGTGAGGAATCAGTAACTTACTTTTTTGAAATCAAAAACACATCATTTTGAAATCAAAATGATGTGTTTTAGTTCAAATCCAAAATTAACGAATCAAATGAGTGTTGAATATTTAATTTTAAATTCTTGAATTTGCATACATGCTCTCGTTTTAGTTAAGCATTTAAACGTTTGAAGTTTTTGTTTTGTAGCACTCCCCGGGGGAAGACGTTTTACAGGCCATGTTTTTCTTCACTTGAACTTACGCTTGAGCACTTGAGCACTTATTTGCTATGAGGCTTTCATGTTATTCCACAAATAGCCAATCTAGATATGGTACTTGATAAATTTGTTTTTTGTATAGGACACAAATGTACATAGTGTAAATAAAGTTTTATTTTAAGTAAACTAGTCTTAAGTGCTACTTTAGAAATGAACAGCTTGACATCTTGCATTGAAAGTAACTAAATGTTAAAGAACTTTTGAAGTTATGAATTTTCTATAGAATTTACTTGGATCAAATGTTTTTAATGAGAACACCAGAAGCTTTAAACAATTTCAAAGATGCTGTTTAAAGCTGTTTTGTTTATTGAACGCGTGTGTTCTGAAGTTTGCTTTCTTTCCTTCTGCTATTATTTATTTTTATGTAAAATACCATTCTTGCTGTTTTAATAAATGTGCGCTTTTACAATTTATCTAAGGGAAAAAAAAATATGAACTTTTATCCTCCATTCCTATTCCACATGCTCTTCATCTTATGTGTTTTTTTTTTTTTGTGCAGGTACAGAGCAGCCCACCGTATACGTGATAACAAAGACAACAGGTAATGTCTAATTGCAGAATACAGGGAGCATTTGTAGATTTAAATGACGCTTTTTTCTAATTTCGCGATTTTTTTGTTTGTATAATGCGTGTCAACTACGTTTTGCTTTTCTAATTAATTTTCTCAAAATAAATGCTAGTAAGTTCGTATTAAGTATTATGACAAAACTAATACTAGATAAGGGCCTGATAGTATGCATTCTTGTTTTTTACATACTTTCCTCACTAAAACTTATAACATAATAGAGCATGAATAATTAAAACTCTTTAAAAATAATATTGTTTCTAATTTTAATAAATTATTTCTAGTAAGTTATGTTTTAAGAATTTGACAACTGCAATGAATATTAATTTTGTCACCATATTGTGCGAATAATTTTGTGCGAAAAACATAATTTGAACTCGAGAAGTCAAAGTTCAATTCTTTTTTTACTTGTTTTTTTCATTTATTTTACTTGATTTTTTATTCATTTAACATTATTTATATATTCCTAAGTCATACGTAGATTTGAACAATTTCTGCATGGAAAAATTGCTCTATAAGAGGATTTTTGCCTCCAACTAGTTTACTTTCGTATTCCATGCTGATGAGGGCATAATAAGCCCGAAACTGCAGGCCATGGATCTAAATGAATGAGTTGGCGGTGTATTGCATGTTCTTGCCTTAGCCCTTGTTTAGGGGAGGTTACTCACTGCTTAATATATATATTAGGGATGCACCGATTAATCGGCAGGACCGATTAATCGGTCATAATCGACCACTTTGCCGATTATTAATAATCGGCAAAATCGGGCCGATTAATCGGCGGAAAAAATATTTTTCAAATATTATTCTTCAAAGTATACCTTTACTAAGAAACAATGATGAATAATTTTATTAACAATAATGATAATCCTAACAGTTGATGTAAAGCTTTTTTTTTAATTAATTATCCTACTTTTGAATAAATATACATAGACAATGTTGCAATGTTTTTCATGTGGCGATAGTTTTCTCTTAGGACAGTGCTTTTAGTTAACCTCTAATTTTCAAAGAATAAAAGTATTGAATTAAAGGCTACTAATTATCAAAAAGTATAAATTAAAAGTACTCCTAAATTGGAGTGCTCACTAGGGTGGGGCGAAAAATAAAAAGTTTTTCAGATCAACTTCTAAGAATTGCCAAAAGTTGTCTTTCGTGATAGCTAGCTTTTGTGCAAAATTTGAGAAAAATCGGTTAATATCTTCAGGGGGCGCTGCGATCGCAAAGTTTTATCATATCTTTTACCGGGATTTTATGGTTAAAATATGAAAAACAATGCCGTTAGCTAATCTCATTGCATTTTTTTACTCATAAGATATATTCATGCATTCAAAGCATATGAAATAACTCATAAAAAATTATTTTATAAGATATATTTATATTTCAAGCATTTAAAAAGAAACAAAAACGTGAAAAAAAGTGATTTTTTTTAAATATAAATATATCATATAAAATAATGTTTGTGAGTCATTTCATATGCTTTTAATGCATGAAAACATCTTTTGAGTAAAAAAACGCAAAGAGACTAGCTAAAGGCATTCTTTTTGATATTTTAACCATAAAATCCGTAACAAAGCTATGGTAAAACTTTGCGATCGCAGCGCCCCCTGAAGATATTAACCGATTTTTCTCAAATTTTGCACAAAAGCTAACTATCACCAAAGACAACTTTTGGTAACTATTAGAAGTTGATCTGAAAAACTTTTTATTTTTCGCCCCACCCTAGTGCTCACCACAGACTCCCCCTCCCTCTTTTTTTGAATTTTTATGTCCAATTAAAATAACTCTAACAATGTGTCAACACTATTATTGACAATATGAAAATTGGTTCTAAGATATTTGATAAAATATTGAAATTATTTTGTGAAAATTAGGAAAATGGAAAAAATCGTCTCTCGGAAATAAATTACTTATTATTTCTAACTTCAAATTGTATAAGAGAGAAAAAACAGTGATGGTGAAATTGAAACAATCATCCTCATCATTAATCGGCTCAACCGATTAATCGGCCGATTATAAACTGCCGATTAATCGGTAATCGGCCGATTTGCTTATCGGTGAATCCCTAATATATATCTTAAAATAATGTGCATTTTTTTAATTATTAATCCTGTATTTTTAGCGTCTATATATTATCCTGATGTTTCACCAACAACGGAGAGCTCCAACGATGCACTTCTGATACCAAAACTGACCAGAGGTGAGAACTAAATGTTAGTTATAGGTTTCTGTCATAGGTTTCGAGCAAGCATTATATTTCTCTAATAAGATTCCTTTAAAATATTGGTTATTGACCACTGCTTTCATATTTCCCCACTTAAAATATGTCTGGGAGTTTAATGTGAAAAGCATTTTTGAAATGTTATCGATTTTGAGTAATACGTAAGTTCATCACACTGACTGTCTTATTATTAACCATAAAAAAGAAAATTAATTAAAAAAAGATCATTTCTAGTTTTATTAATGTATGCTTTGCTGCATTTTGAAAATTCAGCGCTCACAGCGATTTCATTGAATAACTAAATACATAATAAATTATAGTGATTGCTTCAAGCTTGTAAAATTTAATCTTCCAATATAACTATAGTATTGTCTTTTGTGTTGAATTTAATACTTGCTACCTCTTGATGAATGTGCCCTTTTGAAATTGATTTTTGCAGAAAGATATTTTGAATGTTTACGATTCGCTTATGCCTCTCTCTTTTTTTTTTTTTTTTGTTCTTTATCTGTAATAAGTTCTTTTTTGTATAGAGACAGAGCAAACCACAGTTGAAATGACAACAGGTACAGTCAAAATGTAGCATATATGTAGCTTTTGTAGGTTTAGATGATATTTTTAATCATTTTTGCAAATTTTTTGCTGGTGTAATTCGCATAAACTGCATTTTTCATGCTTTTCTACTTAATGATACAAAATAAATTGCTGTCATGAACTCAACTAATATATAAAGATGAATACTAGCTAACACTTTGTTAGACCGTGAATTACAAGTCTCATTATACTAAGAAATGCCTCATATTCTTAAACTTATTTAACGTACAATTTTCTTTGGAAATTTTTAATAGTTTATTTTCCACTACTATTACTTTTCTTCAAGGATCGCATTACCATCGAAATTCGCTTTGCTGAACATTAAAAGAGCTTTTGTATACACGTATAACAAACAACATTATTCCATCATGTTTGCTTATTATGACTATAGCATTATTTTACAAAAGTACTTTGGTCAAGTTCTTTTTTTTTTTTTTTTTGCTTTCTTTACTGGCAGAGAAAATCAAAGTGTATTTTTGAATTTAAACTCTTGCAAATAATGTTAAGTTGTTTAAGCGATAAATAAATAAAATATACATTGTAATAAGTAATTTTTATGCATGGACAAAAAAATGCTTTTAATAGGTTCTGGCATTAAAGACATCAATGGAAGATTTTTTTATCTCAAAACTTTGCTGAATACTAAAAAATAAGTTAGAGCCACAGTCGGGGTGGAAGAATTATATTTCCATGACATTCATAAAATCTGCACAATCCGCTGTTCCTATGCGATTTTTGATTATTGTTGAATAATTGATTAAAACGCCTAGGAAATAATCAATGCAGGTTTCTGTAATTATTTAATACCTTATTTTAGATGTCCATTTGAGCATTTTAGACTCATTGTAGTGGCTCCGGATAGAAGTTGCGACCCTATGGTCCTGTGCGATATTTAATCCTTGATGTATAATGCCACAAGTTTCAACTGTAATCAGTGTATGTTCAGTGGGCCAGTTGTATCTTGCTTTTATATGACTTCTCAATAGGTGGCGTCTCAAACGATGACAGTCCAAATGAAACCACAACAGAATGTTCTGGAAATTCGTCTAGCAGCAGCAGAAACCACGGCAGTCGGTCAAAGATAGCATGTTCGAAACGCACCCTCTTGCCTGGGTAATAGCATTATCTTCTCTCTCACCTCGTTTTTGTTCATTACCACCAATGTATGGTTCAGAAATAATTTAATGTCGGTAAAGCGGCTGCCACACATTAGAACATTTGTTCCACCCAAATCCCAATTCAACAGCAACTTCAGCTATTCTTTCAATTACCGAACGAAACCCTGTACCCAAACTGCCAGAACTTGCATAGCACTCGGTTGTTCACCTGTTGTTTTTGTTGTTGCTGTCTTGTTCAATCTAGGCTGGCAATTTGGTGCACTTAGCTTCAATTTCCCAAGTGTACCGTAATTTGGTGGAAAGTCAAGCTTCCATAGTACACACGTGCCATAGGGACCAGTTTACAGGGTGAGAAATCATTCACAGCACAATAACACATTCACACATAGAAAGAACTAGGACAGGAGAAAGAAAGCACAACCATGCCCGAGCCGGGATTTGAACCCCGAAACTCTGACCTTCGCCATCAGCTTCGACATACCTGAGGGCTGCGTACTATGCGCCTTGCCTCCTGACAAACACATGACAGATTTACGGCCCAGAGAGGATGAAATAACATCTATTGGCAAGGCGGGACACGAACCCGCCACCACTTGCTTACGAGGAGAATACTCTACCTCTAGGCCACCGTGGCCCCCATATAATCCAGTTGTTGGTCAATATAGATAGCTATAAATTTGTTGGCGAAAAAAAACCTACACATCATAAATCAGGAATAACTACGACTAGTTAAGAAGCAAACCGAACGAAAAGAATCACACTACCACTTAGAAAATGTTAAAATTTACTTAAAATTTATGTTCGATTAATTATTTTTACCTACTTTGGTTTACATGTGGAGTTAAAATGTAAAAGTGCTTCACCTGATATTGTTAGTGTTTTTATTTTTAAATTTATTTCTTTTTAGGTTCCTCAAGTTCTTTTTTTGTGAAACTCGAGACTAGAAGTACAGAAGAAGTAGAACTTGTTTTTTGTTTTGTTGCAATGACAAGTTAATTTATAACATCAAATGTAACAGTTTAGATTAAAACAATTAAAATGTTATTGCGCTCATATTCGCATAAGATGTGGAAATGAACCTAACATGGTGAGAAAAAACTAACTGCAGTTTTGAAACCCCATTTTACTCTAAAACAGATTCAAAAAATTGAACTTAATGTGAATTATCTTAAAAAAAGTGTTCCCTGTTATAGCACTAGAGAAAAACAAATCGTGTTTTCAACTACACATCATCATCATCACCACAGGGAGAACTTTATCTAAAAGTCATTGGGTTTAGCTTTTTCAAAATTTTCAAACTGCTAAATTAAATCTAGTACAATTCTTTAATAACCCTTCCCCCGGCAGTATGCATCCATAGAAAGAGCATATCTTCTTACCAACGATTTGTAGACTAACTAAAAAGATCAGTTGAAAATCGCTTCTTAGCAAAGCTTATGGTAAGCGTAAAATGTATGCAATTCTTGCAAGAATTGAGTTCTTACTTAAAATCAGCATTAAACGTCCTCTATTTGTTCATTAAAAACATAATATATATTACAAATATTCTTCTTTTTAAGTGCCCATTTATGCATTAAGCTTGAACTACTAAAAATGATGTCTCTTATATTTTTAAAAACTCTTGCAGATACCAATAATATTTTTGTGTACCGTTTTGAGAAAATAAATAAATGATCTTTTTTTGTATGATCTATTCTTAAAGTAAATCAAAAATGACAAATTTGAAAATAATACTTATATTAAAAGTTACATCTTAGAAAAGTGCTTTTGAAATTAAATTCTCTCTCACTTTCTTTTAGAAAAATACCATGCATGTTATAGAAAACAAATTTTAGATTTTCTTCGTTTTCCTTGCTGGAACGACTTTTATCACTCCCTGTTTCGAAACAAATAACTTTCAGTTTTGCTTTTTTGAAACTTCACCTTTTGTCACACAAGAAAAGATATCAGAATGATTTTTTTTCACACCTTTCACTCAAGTTATTTACAACTCTATAAACATGACTTAGTTTCTACGATATGAATAAAAGCGGTGTAAGCGTTCTGTCACATTTTTTCTTATGTTCCTCATTTTCATTAAAGTTAATAAATAATTAATATTTCTTGTGACTAGAACTTTTTACGAAAGGCATTTTATATGTGTTTTTCTTGTCAAAGGGAATTAAATGTTTATAGTAAAGGAATAAGCAATGTCTTTTGAAAACTCACAAGAATCCAAATTTATAAAATGTAACGTAGTATTACTTAACTATTACTTTACATATGATCAATTACCCAGTAATTTTACATCTGTAAGCATTTAAAATTTGGTATGACAACGAGTTCCAAACAAAATAGACAACGAAAAACGCAAATAATTAGCTAAGGCAGGGATTCAAGTGAAACACCGTTGCAATCGCTTCGAATTGCAATCGCTACTGGAAGTGAATTACATTATCATCAACTTAATTTGGCACTGACGTCACTACGGGTGGAGCCAATAAGAGCTCACAAGCAGTCAGTGATCTCCTCTTATTCGCCAAGTAGGCTGTGTCGTTTTATCTAGCTCGTTTTTCATAGGCAAACGTCACGCTGACGTCACGATGTTTTTATCAAGAAACGTTCTAATGTAATTCATTTCCAGTAGCGATTGTAGTTTGCGATCGTGTTTCACTTGAATTCCTGCCTAAGTATGTTCATTGTTCAATAACAGACATTGTAATTTCGATAAAAATTGACTAGTATTGACTAACATATCGCACCCTTGCTACAAAAGTGCCACAACTCAAAAAACTACGTTTTCCAGGAATTGCAAAAAACTGTTCCCGGGCTGACTAGGCACATTTTAGTATTTTTGAATTTGTCAATATGAAGACCGATACATCTCAAACTATGATCGTTAGTTACGCACGTTACTCTACGACGGCTGGACGACAACTCAAGATGTGGCATTTCAGTGGAAGGGGTCCTATGCATCTTGATAACAACAAAACGCCATAACTGCCCTTTGGCGGCTGATTTTTCAATGCAACTTCTGGCTCTTTTGAAGATTGGTAGAGACGTGTAAACTACGTCTAATGACGGTCATAATTCAAAAATTACAATTTTTGAGTTGTGGCACTTTTGTAGCAAGGGGGCGATATGTGTCGTTTTACTTTTTAACAAATGCAAATACAATGCTTTTACTTTCATGACAAAATATTGTTACTAAATGCACCTCCCATGTAATACTAAATGATAAAATGCTTATAAACGAATGTTACAAAAAAAAGAGAAATTTAGAAAACCAACGTTGGTCAAGCCCTACTTTTCCTGACATTTAGTGCTTTATTTGCGTTGATTTTTATTTAACATTTTTCAAGCTCAGCATTGGTTTGAATATAAAATATATTGGGTCAATAGTTAGAGACATTGGAATCTAAATTTACATATTTTAAAATTAGATCATCGCCTACCTCGTGGATGAATTGAAACATTAAACTTGAGTGAATTGAAACATGTTTATTCTAGGTCAAATACTACTTCCCAAAGAGCAACTGTGTATAAAAAATGAAGATTATGTATGTTTATTAGAGAAATAAATAGCGCTTTAAACTACTCCAGAATAGCTTTAAATTCCAAAAATTACTAAATAAGTAAGGAGCGAATGGAAGTTGTTACCTTCCACATGAGGTATGCAAAACCGTAACATACAGTCAGTTGAACGGTTTAAGACACTCTATTACATCGTTGCTCAACCATTGGCCAGCAGGCAGCATGTGACCCGCTTCACTTTTGCAAGTAGTCCCGTAAAAGCAAATGACAAACGGGAGTGTAGAATTTTTATTTCTAACACATCCTAAGCAACTTTTCTCCACTTTTACATAAGCTCTTGTATTTAAATATGTAGCTGTAACATACAGCTCTAAAGTTTTATGTATATGCAATATGTGGTTTGGAATAATGTAGTTTTTAGTAATGGTAACTAAGGATGCACCGATTAATCGGCAGTACCGATTAATCGGCCATAATCAGCCACTTTGCCGATTATTCATAATTGGCAAAATTGGGCCGATTAATTGGTTGAAAAAATATTTAAAATATTATTCTTTAAAGAGTACCTTCACTAAGAAGCAAAGATGAATGATTTTATTGACAGTAATAATAATCCTCACAATTAATATAAAGTTTTTAATAAATCAATTCTCCTACTTTAAATAACACACATAGACAATATTGCAACATTTTTCATGTGGCGATAGTTTTCTCCTTAGCACAGTGCTTTTAGATAACCTCTAATTTTCACAAAGAATAAAAGTCTTGAATTAAATTGCTAGTGATTATTAAAATTTGAAATTAAAAGTACCTCCTCCCTATTTTTTTGAATTTTTATGTCCAATTAATATAATTAACAATGTGTTAATTTAATATTATTGACAATAATATGAAAATTGGCTCAAAGAAATTTGATAAAATATTGAAATTATTTTGCGAAAATTAGGAAAATGGAAAAAAAATCTTCTTTCAGAAAAAAATTACTTACTATTTCTAAACTCGGAATTGTATTTGAGAGCAAAAACAGTGATTGTGAAATTGTAGCATTTAAAATAATCATTCTTATCATTAATCGTCTCAGCCGATTAATCGGCCTATTATTAACAACCGATTAATCGGTAATCGGTAATCGGCCAATTTGCTTATCGGTGCATCCCTAATGGTAACTTAAAATTAGGAAGCAAAAGCAAGGAAAATTCACATAATTAGTTTTAACACATGCTTTTCGTTAACGACTTCTAGTTTTGGAGACTTAAATCATTTTTCGAGATCTAACAAAAAGTTATACATAACATTGATTTTTTTTTAATGATGAAAAAGTGAAGTTCAAAGGAAGTGGTAAGAACCAAAAGTAAATATCAAAGAACAATATATTTAGGGTGTTCGCGCCTATTTAAAGTGAGTAAAAGCGGTTAGCACAAAAAATACAGAAAGATTTTGAATTTTGATCTTTAAAATTAAACTAAAACTACAACTCTTTTTATTACTATGTTTTACATAAATTTAAAGTACGAAAATATGTAAATGACATTTTTTGAAAACATAGAGCCGATATCCCTTAACATGTCTTCATTTAAAAACATACCACACCATTTTCCCTTTAAAACTCGAAATACATTTTACTTTCGATAAGTCAGAAATTGAAATGTCAAAAAACTATTTTTTTCTGCTTTTTTCCCCTTTTCTTTCAGTTTCATCGATATGAAGGAATATAAAAATTGTACATCAGAATCAGAAGTTGTAATTTACTGGAATGAAAGATAAGTTGCGCAGTGGGAGCAGGTGTTTTTTCAAAGGATTGTGTTCGGCATATTTCTTTTTCTTATCTTTTTTATATATTTTGTAGAAATAAGCATGAGAGAAAAATTATTTTATTTTGTAAAATGGGAACATATTTAAAATTGATCCATTAAGTACGATTTTACTCTTATACGACCTTTGCTTTCATATTACTATGTGTTTTTCATTCAATATTGCAATTTCGTTGCTGTTTTGCAGTGTTGCTTGTAAGAGACGGGATGATAGAGATCCATTTCTTTAAAACAATATTGCTTGAAGCCTTTTATTTAAAAAAACACACGCACACACAGACGCACATTTTCTAAATGTTTTAAGTAGATTCAAGTAGATTTTTTCTGTAAAAATTGGGGGTTTTCGTTACGACTTGCAACAGTAACTCTCGATTTTTCGCTTAGCTGATTTTTCGGTATGTTTTCGATCTCCTTCCGTATTTTTACAATTGACAAAATACACATAAACCAAATAAAGAAAAGTGTTCAGCTATGTCAAATGATTATGCGATAAGTCCCTTGAGTATTTATTTGGCTCGAATTCTCTTGGCTATTTCTGGTGTAATTTTGACAAACTTGTCCTGCCATTAAGATTTATGCTTTATTCACTTTCAGAATTTAGATTGATTTATGGGTTTTTGCTCTTAATTGAAGCAGGTCTCGATGATTTGAATATGAATTACGTGCTCATTGTGCTAGTTATTAAGAGCAAACTTTACCCATTTTTTTTAAAAATGTACGCGATAATGCAATGATAATGAATTTAGAATAGATCTTTTTGGGCAAGAAAAAAAAAGAAACTTAAGCTGTTGAGATATATATATATATATACATTAGGGTGATTCAGAAATGTATGGAAAAAAATAAACTTTGTATTTTTGTGCGTCTTACCCTCTTATTTTGTGCCACTATATACACTGATTATTTGTGCAAAATTTTGGCAAAATATATTAATATTTAGAGGTCGCTCAAACGCCTTGAAGTTTCGTGATATTGACAAAAACGTGACCGTAAATGATATCTATAGAAAAAAGTAGCCTTTGTATTTTTGTGCTTCTTACCCTCTTATTTTGTTCCACTATATACACTGATTATTTGTGCAAAAGTTTGGCAAAATATATTAATATTTAGAGGTCGCTCAAACGCCTTGAAGTTTCGTGATATTGACAAAAACGTGACCGTAAATGATATCTATAGAAAAAAGTAGCCTTTGTATTTTTATTCGTCTTACCGTCTTATTTAGGCCCTTTACATACACTGAATTATTCGCCCAAAACTTTAGTAAACTATATTTACATTTAGGAGTACTTCAAATTTTGTGATAGTGGCACAAATGCGAACGTAAATAATAATAATAATAAAGTTACTTTATTGATTTTTTATATCTCCGAAGAAAAAAAGCGTGCAATCCCAAAATGAACTATGTGTCTGAAAAACCAATGAAATGCAGAAAAGTATAAAAACTAATCAAATACGGAAAAAATATAAAAAACAAATTTAAATACATTAAATATATAGTAATTCGCTCATTAATTCTTGCAATACTTTTTAAGGTTATTTTTTTGAAACTTTGAAACCTTTTCTGTGTTCCTGTACCACTTGAAGAAGACACTGTCTTTGTTTTTCGTCGTTAGTGATAGTCTTAACAAATGCTTCAATAAGGGCCATGCCACGCTCCGTATTGTAGTTTACAATCCTCAGTTTCTTTGGTAGTATAAAGCCTTGTTGGTAGCTATCTTAAAGATTCGAATGCTCAGGATTAAACAGCTGATATATTTTGAGTTTCTTCTTTACATGAATAAGGACGCTAAAAATATTCCAAATAATTTCTTAGTGCTTGCACAAAAAGGGTTGCTGGGAACCCAGCTCTTAGATATTCCTTCCCATTAACGATAAGAATGTGAAAGAAATCACATTCATATGTTACGAATACTTTTTGTTTGTCCAGCTGCAAGTTTGAACTGGTTGGGAAATATCCATAACTTGAAGCCATAAAGAATCTTTAACACAGATATAACACGAGGAACCACTCCTGGGACACGAAAACATACACCAAGAGAAGATGCTCTGCTCAAGAAAATCGCACTAAGCTCTAGTATCTTCCTTAGACACTTCTTTTACATGGGTCATCAGAAGTTAACTTTGCGCAACTTCCATTACTAGTTGCACGCTACTCTGAATGTGCTACCAACTCCTCAACCTCATCATTCCTCACTCCAGGTTTAAAATTAGAATGTTTTATTCTGGACTATGATTGCTAAAACCGCTTAAAAAGCAGTATTGTAGATCCAATGGCAGTGGATGGTTCCACGCAATTGCGTGAACATCGCATCTGACATTGCACGCAATCAAATACCCCAATTCACTTATTTCTTGGTTTATTGGTTAAAATACCGAGAGACCAAGAGTAGAATAGATTTCGGTTGTAATACCACAGAAAACACAATGTCTAAAATGGCGGAAAGCACAATTTAAAAGTAGCTTCCCTAGTTTTTTTTTCCGAAGTTCAAACATGCTTCAACTTTAGTACCGGCAATGCATGTCGTATTGAAACACATACCACGTACGAGCTCAGTAAGTTCGCATTTATCTAACTGGTTATCGTATAGCAGCATTTTCCGTAGCACTTCCAATGCCTGACTAACTTACTAGAATCCAGAAGTAAATCATCAATGCTTGTGGTCCTGATACTAATACTGGTATGAAACCCGCCGATCATCCTTCATTTTCCCAATATATTTTGCATAAGTGTTTCGTTCCAGTGAACTATCAAAGGAAGTCCTAGATTTAAACGACTTTTGTAAGTTAACGGCCAATTCAGGGAGAGCGAATAGTTTGCATTTACCGTTTTATGGACGTTGTCAAATCCTCCCCATTTTGACCCATACTTTGTACTGTAGCAGCTACAATCAAAGTGGCTTTCTGTCACTTATACTGGGCCCTGTCTAGAGTGGATACTAGGTGTTTTAGCCAAATAAACTCATACACCTCAAACAACTGAAAAGAAAACAGAAACCACAGCCCGAGCTTGCAGCTGCATTTTCTGCCCAAACTCAGGTAAGAGATAATGCAGCTTTGAACCGGGGGGGGGGGGTAATCGTTACAACTCACTTTGAGCTATTATTTTATTGACTAATTACTTAGTAGAGTAAACTAACGTTTTAAGTTATTCTATTTTATATGAAGAATAATATTATTTCGGGTAATGAAGCTATGTACTCCAACTCTCGAAATTGCTAATTTTCAACAGAATTCGATCGCGTTGAGCGACCTCTAAATATTATTCAATTGAGCTAAAATTTTACATACATCACATTCATGAATAGTGTAAAAAAACTGCGGGGTAAGACCAGAGAAATTCAAAAAAAAATTTTTTTGAATCACCCTAATATACATATATATTCCTTTTAAAATTTTTAAAACATTTTGCTGTGAATGTACATTTTTTTTTTCTTATTTAGGGATATTTTTAAATTTATAAAGAAATAATTTACTTATTTAAAAGTTTCATACCATTACATTTTTCACGTGGGATTCTGACAAATGAAAGCAAAAGTAATGGAAACAAAGACATGTTTAAATCTTTGGGATTTCTTGCAAAGATTAAAACTATTACTGTAAACATAATAAATAATCTTTAAATATGTAATAAATAAGAAAAACGAGGTTTTTGTTGTGTAATAGAAAGCAAGTAATAGCTGCAAGATTGAAGTAGCACTGCTACGTACTTTAAAAAGAACTTAGTTGTGCGATAAAATATCAAGATTATTTCAAGGTACAAATGTTACTTTAAACTATATTTGTCTCATTTCAAAATGCGCTCTATGTCATTTGAAAACACTCTTTAATTTCAATCAAACAATTCGGGTATCACGAAAGCATCAAAGTTGTAGTCAAACCCATTACTTTTTCTCTGCAATGCAATGTGTGAAAGAAAGACTTTCACATTCCTCATTAATCCTACGCCAACACACGGCAACAAACCCTTGCTGTGCACCCTTCCCATGTAAACAAACATCGCAGATGCCTTCACTTCAGCAGCAGTCATTCCTCTCGGCTGTGCATCTTCACTTCTTCCTTTGCTGCCGGAACAATCTCAAGCGCTGCCGGAGTATTGAAGAGGTGAGACGCTGTTTTCATGTGTATGGCTTGTCAACCACCATCTGAGTTCGAGACTGGCTCTTGTCTGGGGTAAAGAGCCAATGGGAATCCAGGACGGTCTCTCTCCAGAAAGAATATTGCAAGTCATCTTCCTTTTCTCCCCCGTTTTTTTTTGCGGAGTTGCTAAGATGGAAGGTGTTGGGTGTGTGTGCGCTCTCTCCCCCCTCGGAAAGCTAAGAGATGTGAAAGAAAGACTTTCACATTCCTCATTAATCCTACGCCAACACACGGCAACAAACCCTTGCTGTGCACCCTTCCCATGTAAACAAACATCGCAGATGCCTTCACTTCAGCAGCAGTCATTCCTCTCGGCTGTGCATCTTCACTTCTTCCTTTGCTGCCGGAACAATCTCAAGCGCTGCCGGAGTATTGAAGAGGTGAGACGCTGTTTTCATGTGTATGGCTTGTCAACCACCATCTGAGTTCGAGACTGGCTCTTGTCTGGGGTAAAGAGCCAATGGGAATCCAGGACGGTCTCTCTCCAGAAAGAATATTGCAAGTCATCTTCCTTTTCTCCCCCGTTTTTTTTTTGCGGAGTTGCTAAGATGGAAGGTGTTGTGTGCGCTCTCTCCCCCCTCGGAAAGCTAAGATGCGTTTGGAAGAGGCGTAAGAAAAAATTCCGGCGATAAAATATAAAAATAATCTGTACATCATAGATATCGAATTATAAAATTAATCAAGAAAATTAAATTTATCCTTGCATTTTAGAAGTTTTTCGGATGAATATCGATCATCAAATTCGAACTTTGGTTCCATCTATCAATAGGCCTAATCTAGGACATGCTGATTAGTATTTTGGAGTCTTCATAGGTCATGCTGGCCTGATGAACTTTAACAAGTACCTCATTCGGGAAAAATGGACTATCATCAATATCCCGAACTTTTGGTCGGAACTTTACTACTGTGCAAAGTCTTAGAATCTTCATAGGCCATGCTGGCGTGAGGATGCATGACTCTCGATCCAAATAACAACTGTGTAATGTACTTTATTGATAGAGTGAAATAATCTACCGAATTCTGTGGTGTGTGTGAAAATGTAATCGTCGTCGAAAATGTATCAATAAACAAGTACGGTAAGTCAAAAAACTTTGTTTCATCATTATTGGTTTTATTCATGCATCACCCTTAACATGTTTTTACACAACGCACAATGTTTAAATGTTTTCATTCATTTCTTTTATCTTTTCAATAATACCGCAACACAATGAAATTATGCATTAGCGGTGATGTAATTGCTTCTCTAGAATCGAAGAATTTAATATGCACAAGTAGTTTTTTTCATGGAAAATAAATCCGAACTTAAAAGTTTTCTCTGTACATATTAAAACACTTTTATTAAGAAAAACTTTTGCTAATGCAATCCCCGAACGCATTTATTTCTCAATAAATCCATTAAGCAACTTATAATGCTTTTCGCAAATGCGCCTCGTAAAACTTAGTGATTTTGTTTTCAACTTCTTTGAATTAAAAAAAAATCTTTTGAAATACAAATTATACGAGTTTACGTAATTACATACCGACAAATACTACCATCCAATGTTAGTTGAATGGCGGAGTTTCCTTCAGTCAAAAGTACTACTTTTTGTTACTGAAATTGATAGAATGATATAAAAAAAATATGGGCCCGAAAAATACTTTAATTTTTCCAACAGTTTATTTTTCATTATTTTTTTAAATACCCTACCTTGAAAACGGGGCGTGGTTTTTGTGACGTCAGTGGTGCACCTAGCATCTCTCAACCAATCGCAGGTGTGTGTGTGTGTGTGTGTGTGTGTGTGTGCTAACTACACCGTTTACTACACCATTTTGCTTAACTTGAGTTGTCCAATCGCAGGAATCGGTGACATCACGACCTTCGTCATCTCACTACAACCAATTAGATTTCGCGCTTACGTGCACCACTAACGTCATGCGTAGATGTTTTTTTTTTTTTCGGAATAGCATCTGCGCACCGGTTAAAATAATTCATAAAAAATATATAACTGTGTCAAAAAATAACAAAAATGGTCAATTCCTATGTTTTGAAGCATGCTCTTTCAGAAAAAAATACTTTTGAAATTTCGGAAACTGCCCCATTAGTAATTTCTTCTATGGTCGTGCAGTAAATGTTTAGATTTGAGTAACACTTATGAGTAATTTACTTTTTTTAAGAAATAAGAGCGAAGTGAGTCAAATAAACACATATCAGTAGTACAACTTCAAATCAGTTTCAAATGACAGGATATATACTCGCAAATATACAAGGTGTTTCACACTGAATAAGACGAAAAGAGCAGTGTAGTACAAATATTGCAATTAATTTATTTAATTGAAACAAGCTAACCCAAAATTTGCAATCATACAAGTTCTATAAAGAAACGGCATTAACTCTAACTACTACATTATAATGGAACGATTAATCGGAATGACACAAGATACATAAGAGAAAGGGGATAAGGCTGTTTTGAGTAAAAAATTTTCCAGAACTACTTTTTAGTAACACTATTAAAAGGTGGGTGAATCTACTTAAGGTCAACCCCTCTCCTAACGCTAGACTGGTTATTATTGGTCAAACGATGACCACCACCAGGCATCCCTGCATATAGAAATAGTTACTTGTTAACATTATTTCAATGTTCCCTTGAAAAAAAATGCATGTTTTTACCCCGTCCTTTTTACTCTGTTGAAACTTTTAGTTTTCACTGAACATTAATGTTCTGGATATCAAGTATAAATATTTATTTAGTTCTGCAAAAAATACCTACCCAATGTGGCTTTATTATTTATAAGAAATGTTGCACTTACTGAATCAGGAATGAATGTAACAATTAAAATTGTAAATCTTGGCAAACACGCAACAAAATAAACCTATATACCTAAATGCAACTTAATTTGACACTGAACGTCACTACGGGCGGAGCCAATAAGAGCTCACAAGCAGTCAGCGATCTCCTCTAATTCTCCTAGTAGGCTGTGACGTTTTATCTAGCTCGTTTTTCGTAAGATAACGTTACGCTGACGTCACGATGTTGTTGTCAAGAACGGTTGCAGTGTAGTATAGTCAATAGTTTATTAAGTGATAAAAACACGTGCTAAATGTGTTGTTGTAACTTGCTGACAACGACACACACACAGTTCTGCAATTAAATAATATTTTATTTTCTTCAATGTAAGACCACAATTTAAGCTATAAGCTAATTTACATAACTATGTTTGAAAATAACGGAGTAAGTGGTGCACAATTTTTCGGATGAACAAGAACTATTCCACTTCTTCCGATATCTAGTTCTAATCATCAGTAAAGATTTTCATAAACGTGAAAATAAGTACTGTTTTGTTGGTCTAAATGCATATACATTTTTCAAAAATAAGGTTTGTACTTTATATTGTAACTTACACAAGGGCGGATTCAGAAATGTTCCAAAGGAGGGGCGATTGTTTTTCTTTTCCTATTTGCCCCCTTTTCTTAATTATATATACTGGTTGACACATGTTTGTTACAAATGTTTCAGTCTTCAATTTCGAAAAAATTCCAGATCAGAGCCCCGAATCCCAATCACTTCTCATAGTATCATCGAAGATCATCTAAAATTGACTTTTTCGAACTTCAAAGTCAAAAAACTGCTGGAGAAGAGTCCCTCAAGGGAGGGGCGATCGCCCCCATCGCCCCTCCTTTGTATCCGCCCCTGAACTTACACTAGTAAGCTGTATTTCGACACTGGTTAGACCATGGTAATTTGATTTATCACCATGGTATTTGAATTATTTTTTATATTGCTTTATGGAGACAAATTTTCGTTGTCATGATTGCACTGCAAGAAAAACTTGTTTTTACAGTATAATACTGGCAGCAAAGGTTCCAGTTTAAACTGTAAAATTTACAGTAATAAACTAAAACTAGCAATTTTACAGTTTATTACTGTAAAGCAGCAATTTTACAGTTTATTACCACAAAATTAGCTGCATTATACTGTAAAGCAACAGTATAATACTGGAAATAGAGATTCCAGTTTAAAACTGTAAAATGCACAATAATAAACAGTAAAATTAGCAATTTTTCAGTTTATTACTGTAAAAGTAGCAATTTTTGAAGTTTGTTACTTTAAAGTTAGCTGTATTATACTGTAAAATCAACATCTGTTTTTTACAGTGTACAAATTGTCTCATGTGGTTGAGCTCATCCTTCATGACTTTAACCCGTGCAGATTTCACATTAGAAAGCTAGTCTTTTGTGTAAGATCATATCCTCCAACCCCCCCTTCCCTTCCCAGAAAAAAGACACCTACAAGATCAACTTCAGTACGAAAACTTCATCTGAGTGTAAAATTCTAGATTACTAATTCCCATCAATTTCAACCCTTCTATAACGTAAATGAACGTCTCATTGCTCCCATTCCTTTTTGGGACAAATATTTGATTTTCTAGTGCAGTTCAAACCGTCAATTCAGCTCCGTCTCAGCTCAGTGGTGTCATGTTCAGATAAAAGCTATAACGGACTGCAATTTCGAGCAGTCCATGGATCGAAATGTTCGAGCTGGCGGTGTATTGCATGTTTCTGCCTTAGCCCTTGCTTAAGGGCGGTTACTCACTGCTTTATACCTTGAGCTCTGCCTTAAAAATTTACGAATTGTACCGTACCAAGTGCGGTCGCTCGCTGGTATTCTAATTTCAAATTAGCTACCAGTTTTTTTTTTGGCTCTCTTTGCTTCATAAGAGGATTTTTGCCTCCAACTCGACTACTTTCGTATTACATGCTGATGAAAGCATACTAAGCTCGAAACTGCAGTCCATGGATCGAAATGGTCGAGTTGGCGGCGTATTGCATACTGAAATTGTGTTCTTATTAGAACTCATTGGCCTGGAATAGGTAATAAACGAGATGGAGCTGGAAAACTTGAGTACGGAACACACTGGTTAATAAAGTAAAATTAGCCCACCAGGGAGAGACCGCAGTATTGGTATGGTTCAAGTCGTAAACTGAAGGTGAAGCATGGGTAATAAGCAGTAAATTAGTACCGAGGCTCAGCCTTCCATAAATATTTAGCCCAGAAAACATCATGTTCTTACTCGGACGTTACATACATTAAACTAATTTATCCCAAAATCAGTCCGACTCCATCTCCATGACTTAAACTCCGACAGTCGTGTTTTTTTTTTTTTTTTTTTGCTGCTCTAAAGCACAAATACATAATCTCATTTTTTCAAGGTGTGTTACAATAAAGATCATTTTCTTTTAAAATGCTTTCAATAAAATCTGAATTGATTAGTGTTATAGGACAATCTTTGAGTAATAAAAAAAATCACCCACCAGTTGTAATATAAATTTCTTCTGGAAACACCCAAACATTACAGTTTTATTTTTAGTAACAAAGGTAAGCGTTTGTAATCCACTCTGCAAATAGAAGCCACAAGGTTTTTGAAAAGAAAAAAAAAGAGAAACAAATCCATTTTGAAATTGCATTGTGCGAAAAAAGCAATCACCCAAATGAAACTCTGAATAATGGAAAGTTGTAATCCTCTTCAGAAATATTTTCTGACGTTCATCAATTTTGTTATGTTTGAATTGCTTCTTCGAAATGAGAATCCTTTGACTTTTCTTAAGGTGTTAGAACCAATAAGTGTAGCATACGAAATAATGTTATTTTCAATAAAAGCTCAGTTATTGTTGAATCTTAGAAAGTGGAAGGCGTAATTTTTTATCTTGTTCTTTCATAACGTTCGGTGTTTTATATTATTTTTCGTTTTACGTTTATTTTTTCCCGAAACAGATTATTAGTTTACTGAAAAGATTATTTACGCTTCTTATTTTAAAAACTTTTATCCCAAAAGTATGTCTTTTTATTTAGGTGTTTTACAGTTTGTTATTTGTTTAATTCTTCTTAATATCTACACAGGAGGCTTAATACAGGTTGCAGAGATTAATAACAGAAAACGATAATTGGGCAGCAAACTTATTTCTTACTCATCACAAACAAGTCTTCTTGGCCGTTAGTTATTTATTTATTTATTTGAAAAATACTGTACATTACAAAAAAAAGTCATTTACTGTAAAACGATTACTATGAAACTGAGAACAGAAGTGTAAATCAAAGTATCAAACAGAACAAATGAATAATTTCAAAAGTACAAACTTGCTTTAAAATCAACAAGTAATATGTTAAAACTTACCGAACCTCTTATTGCTTTCAGAAACTTGATAAAATTTACATAAAAAATTGCTTAACTTCTAGAAAAAAATATTCACTTAATCTGTGAAAAAACTCAAATCAGAAGATAGTAAAGAGCTTAATAATTCAAAGTATTATTATCATTTCATGTCAGTATTTCTTTTGAACTTCTGTTACTATGTAGCCGGGGAAGTTTCATGCAAACTTACAAATAAGTAATTATAATACTTATAAATGTATATAAGTGTAAATAAGTTGGTACAAATTAAAATTGTACAGCTTTTACGCTTTTTTCCTACTTCCATCCGTAAATAGGTAAAAATCGTTTTTTTTCTACTTCTATTATTTAACAAATAAAATTCATTTTTTCCTCTCTACTTCCCTTTTTTAATGCATAAAATTCCTTTCTTTTTTAAAATATTGTTTTAACTAGCAGCAAACAACAAAAAATGCTTTATTTTAAGTGATGCGTTTACCTTTTATCCCAAACTTTTAAAACGTTGTGACGATTAAATTAATTTTTCTTTTTTGCATGTTTTGGTTCAGTATTGCAACTTCGTATAAATGGTGTATTTCTTAATGATCCATTCTTAAATTGTTTTCTCTGCCATACACTTTGCTAAGATTGTTAAGTAAATTGATTTTATTTTTACTCAAGAATTAGCTATATTTTGAGTTCTTAATCTAAAGTATAGATATTTTTTTAACATAACAAGTATATAAGAAAAGGGATGTATAATTAGAAAAGAGCTTTGTGATACCCGCGTGTAAGTTTTTCGGGTCATGACAGCAGAGTGGTACTTCTAGCAACAAATTTAAAACTGAAATATGTATAAATATTTGTTTTCATTTAAAATCCGAAATTAAAAGTATATTTTATTCCATTCACACGTATTGGGAAATTATTAGAAAGAAAAATCAACCTTGTTTTTTATTACTGCATTTTTGATACAAAGTTTTTTTGCGCATAAGATGTTTGGTTTCCAACTTACGTCCAGAATAAATCAGTATACTTCGAAGCAATTTCTCCTTAATGACGTGATCTACATATTTAGTAATGATCATTTTATCTGTATTTTAGATCCTTTAATGAAATCTTTGTCATTATCCTTGCAATGCTTAATAAATGTTTAATAATTAACTCTTCATGATAATACTTACAGCACAATTGATACTAATTGCATTTACTTTCACTAATAACTTACTTAATAGGTATTGGTGCTATTATACGATATCTTATAATAAGAAAAATGTGTTTTTAGGAAGTGTTTTTCTTTCTGCCGCTTTTTTGATCATTAGGAAGTTCATTAGACTAAAGATTATTATTTGTATTTTACTAAACAATGCTTTTCTTTGATATTAGTTTATGTTTTTTCTGGAAAAAAAGCATTTAATAAACAAAGAAAAAAAAAGTGAACATTTTCAAACTAAATTTTTAAATTATTAAAATTAAAATCTTTATCTTCCTCATAACCTTTTTTAAAAATCATTGTTGCTATCAACCGAATCTGGTGTATTTTAATGGATAAATCTCCGAGTATCTCTTATTACTCCTTTGTTATTTATTTACACGAAGTTTTCATTCTTTTAAGCTATTTGAAAGTTAATTTCACTATATCAGCAAATTTCAATCTTATGATGCCGAAAGAATAATTTCAGTTTGAAAACATTATCAAATTTGTAAGAAAAAAGCAGTAGAAAACTTTGTACAATAATTGAAGTTAAAAATACAAGACAACGTGTTTAAAAGTACAAATAAAATATTAAAAAAGAATTTGAAAACTGTAGCAAATAGCTATTTCGAGGCTATTACAAGTTTCTTCCGACCTACTCTTTCTGTTCTGTGTATTTACCTTCGCGTGTCTCGCATTCCTTGTTCACTTAACTG
Source organism: Uloborus plumipes (assembly GCA_038373865.1). Taxonomy (NCBI): domain Eukaryota; kingdom Metazoa; phylum Arthropoda; class Arachnida; order Araneae; family Uloboridae; genus Uloborus; species Uloborus plumipes. The sequence goes on from JAXGGA010003579.1 coordinate 78,330, forward strand.
TGGTCAGGTGAACCACCCTCTTTTCACACTGATGATGGGGCTTCATTTGTATTAGCCCCGAAATAGCTATTTGCTACAGTTTCCAAACTCTTTTTTAATATTTTATTATACTTTTAAACACGTTGTCTTGTATTTTTAACTTCATATTATCAAATGTTAAAAAGTATATATTTTTATACTCAAGAAAACAACTACAAACTTTCTGTTATTTTCTAGTACGCCAAAACTAATATCTGCTTTGACAATCAATAATGTGTTCATTTTATCTTCTTAGTTTGTTGTTTCATAGTGATGGGAATGTTTTCTTGCTTCTAAATCCTGACGTATTTATAAGTATCATTGGTAAAAATATATATAACAAAAAATGTTAAAAAACATTTTATCTTTTTATTTATTATAGAATTTACATTGACAGATAAGACTAGAATAGACATCAGGAGTAATACGTAAACCATTGACCAAGCTGATAATTGAATTATGGTGATATTACAACTTTTCACAATAAGTAATTTTCTGCACAGTAAATAATAAAATGATAAAAAAGTTTATTTATTATTTTCAAACAGCTGTTTTGGGAGGTGTGAAAAAAAGTCACTAAGCTCTTTTTTGATGAACGAAATTCAAACTAATTTTAAGAAGTGAAAGAGAAGCTGAATTTTTGAAAGTTCTCATCGTGACAAATCGAAAAAGAAAAAAATATAAAATCTTCTACACTGTAAAGAATGAATGTTGTTTTTACAGTATAATACAGCTACCTTTTTAAGCTATAAAAATGGCTAATTTTACAGTAATAAACTGTAAAATTTTTAACTTTATAGTACTAAACCGTAGAATTGCTAATTTAATAGAAATAAACCGTAAAAATGCTAATTTTACAGTTCATTATTGAGCATGAGCATTTTACAGTTTACAACTGGAACCTCTGTTGTCAGCATAAAACTGTCGTTTTTACAATATATTACAACTAAATTTTACGGCAATAATCTGTAAAATTGCTAACTTGACAGTAAAAACCTGTAAAATTGCTAGATTTACAGTTTATTAATGTGCATTTTAGTTTTAAATTAGAACCTCGGCTGCCAGTATTTTACTGTAAAAAGAACAGCTCATTTTTTCAGTGTATAAATTATTATTAGTAAGTTTACCTTTTAAGTAAAGGCGTTACTTCATAAATAGCATGTTTATTTGATTATTTGTTATGCGTAAGATAAGTTGCAGTATGTAAAAGACAAAGAAGCAACTTTCACGGAGTCCATCTTACCGAATATTGCACCATCATAAGAATATCGATAAAGTATGAGCACTTTGCATTTGAAAAATATCGTTCGAGATAATAATGAAATATCTGGGGACTCATTTCTCATTTTTCGTGATCATTAGGCAGGAGGTAATTTTTCAAGCTGACAGTTTATTTTGTAAAATGTGTATATTTTTATAATAAAAGACACTTGATTATTCTGATTTTCATAATTTATCTCTTTTCGATTGTTTAGGTTGCTGAAGGAAAAATAAAGTCAAAACAGTCTAATGTTTTGTGTTTGGTTTTGTAAAATATTGTAGGATTATTATTTATTTCCTTCATAGTATGAAGGTAAAATGAAAATTATTATTGATACCATATTAACCAATAACAAATGTTACAACGATTGTCTCTTCTATGTACTGTCTGCGTACACATCTTTCCCGAGGGATCCCTAACTGCAAAATCAACAATGTGATGGGAACAGGGGACCCCCGGGGGTGATGTCTGCGTACACAAACACACTTACAAGTGTCTCTCAATAGGAATTTTTACATATTAAACATACCTTAAATTGATTGCATTAGATTGATAAGAAAATAACGTTTCTTACACCTTTAACGGAAAACCCTCTTGTTTCTTTTTGCGCAAAAGCTTTCTTAGGAATATATTGTAACGTTTCTTGGTGAAATGAACAAGATTATTTTCCTTCTTTTTTTTCATATTTGAAATACTTAATGAGTGACGATGTTGAGTGAAAAACCGGTACACTGTAAGAAAATTCCATCATTTTTCATTTCAGTGTTTTCTGAAAAAAAAAATATTTTATGAAGAAAGAAGAAAATCGAAACGTATTCGTCTTGAACTGAATTTTTAAATTACTAAAATTAATACTTGTACCTTTATACTTTTTGTTACATTTTTTTTTAAATTACTGAAGCGATCAACTGAATCTGAGTGGTATATTAAAAGGGAGAAATCTCTGATAGTCTCACATTGCCTCTTTATTGTTTGTTTGGACATGGTTTCTTTTTTTTTTCTTTTAAGCTACCCTAAATGTATTATTACTATGCTAACAAAATAAAATGTTGTGATGCCCTAAAAATGTTTTCAGTTTGAAAATGTTAAAGAGAATATATTTTCATGCAAAAGAAAATAAGGATACTTACTACAATCCTTATGCCTTCCCCTTTGGTTATATAAAACGAATACCTACTTTGGCAGAAAACAATGTGTTTATTTCATCTTTGTATGTGAAGCCATAGTGGTGAGAATATTTTCTTATTGATAAACCTTGACAGGTTGCTCACGATTATTGTTAAAAATATATACGATTTAAAAATTGATTATATTAGATTGATAAACAAAATTACGTTTCTTTGAGCTTTAACGGAAAACCCTCTTGTCAGGCCCGTCATTTAGGGGAGCGGGGGGGGGGGGGGTCATTTCCCCCCCCCCCCCCGACTTTGAGAAATCAATGTATTTACCTATAAGTGGGCGTGGCTTTTGATGTTTTCCGATGAAATTGCATTGTATTTGGACCCTTTGCCCCCCCCCCCCTGGAAAAACTTGGAATGACGTCCTTGCCTCTCGTTTCTTTCTGCGTGACCGCTTCCGTAAGAATATATTGCGACGCTTCTTGTAAAGTGAACAAGAGTTTTTTTTTTTACTTCACACATTTGTAACGTTTAATGGGTGACAATGTTGTGTGAAATACCTGTACAATGCAAGAAAATTCATAAACGTTTCCGATCATTTCTAATAAAGTTCCGGTACTTCGAAAGTTTCCACCTACATCCTAGGAAAATCAAGTTTTTTTGCCAAAAAAGTTTTCTGGAATAATACCAGTTACATTAATAAGGACTTTTCACTTTTGTGAAAAAAAAAATTAACTATACCAGTTGGAAGGTACATCTAACGTCTTTATTAAAAGTTTCGCCTTCCTTTAAATTACTGCCTGTCCAGATTGACTTCTCCCCAAATAATTACATACGTAGTCTCTGAATACTGTAACTTTGCAAGAATTGCAAGCAAATAAGCTCCATTTGCTTGAAATTGCTGCCTTAGCTTTGCCTATGTTTGATTAACTGCTTCAAGGGCCTTCCTGTTAAAACAGGAAGGTATAGGGCTGATGCCCTGAACCTAAGTTTTCTTTGAGGGGGAGGGGCTGGGGGGAGAGTAACAGGTTTCTTTTGGGACTGTTTCTAAATTCTTCAGGAAAGTTACTAACTTTTAACAGGAAACCTTCCTGACTAACTAAATATGTTTCTAGCAGAAATTAATCATATCAAATGCCCATTATTTCCCAGGAACATTTCATATATTTTTTTACAATGTAGGTTTGAGAAATTTGCCTTTGAAGTTTTAATTCTATTCTGTTCTCACACAATGTAGTTTCGTTGATACAATTGAAAATCTTTTATTAGCTTTCAATTTTCTTTCTTCTTCATTGTTTTATTTTTTGATACTTCAATAAGTATATATGCTCTACAACTCCTACCTTTTTCGCCTTTTATAAACGTTGAAAACAAGTATTTCAATCAAAACAATGAGTCAAGAGATTTTGAAACAATTTTTTTTTTATATAGCATCTACTCAATTTCCCATAAACACAATTAACAAGTTTTTCAAGGAAGTTTTTCATGTGTTGAAGGTATTTTTCAGCTAGTTCAAGTCTCTATCGAGTTCCACGTACCTAAAATAAGTACATAATTTGCAATTTGCAATATACTTACTGCTTGAGTACTCTGTGTTCTACGTATATATTTTCGGTCACTTAAACGACTTAAGTTCACACCCTCCAACCTTTATCATACGGACTTAACACGATTGGAATACATCCGAAATAAAAGATAAGGTCATTACGAATTTTTATGTAAAAAAATGCAATTTTTAGTAGAATACATTTTTTCCTTTGTTTTTAAAAACTCTACATCAGCAATACTTAAACAACTGCAGCTTCAATTTCAAATTACATTTTACCTCAATTTTTTGTTCTGCTACTTTAAAACTGATAAGATGTAACAATATTTTGTTGACTCTTGTGCCACTAAGTAATAATATAAAATAAAAAATACGACACAATCTCCTTTTGTTTTTTTTAACTCCAAATTTGGAAACATATCATAAAGAATAATGATCGAAACTTCTCGAGTTTTTCTACTTTTCTTATCATTGTTGACTGTCAGAAAAATAAAGAAAATGTCGTTTGCAATGAATCATTCATTACAAATGGTCTTGGACATTTTGAGCACAGACGATATTTTATGGGTGGGGTAAATTCTTTTGTTCCGAAAATACACTTGACGTCGTGACATATTTTTTCTAGCGAGGTTTTTTGTTCTATATTTTACGATTAAAATAAATATTTGTGTAATGTATAATTTATATGAAACAAAAATAATGGTTTTGTCAACCACACTGCAGAAAAAAAACAAAAGAAGTTTTGTATTTTTAGTTAGTTATTGATTTTTCTTAACCCATTAATGCCTGACATTTTTTTTTTCAAAGATATTTTGTACACTGGTTTCAAACAGTGTTTAATGGACAGGAAAAATAATTAAAAAATATCATGTAAAAAATAATATTTTTGTTAAGGAAAGAAAAATCGTCCCTTGAAAGTTACGATAGACCCCAGAGCGTACATACATTTTTTACAAAAAAAAAAAAAAAAATTCTGCCTACGATATAATATTCAAAAAGACATTTTATAAGAAGAAATAAAATCGGCAATTAACGTAAACTGGGAATCGGGGAATAACTTTGAAAACTCAGCTTTTTTTTTCTTGAGATTGTGAACGATGTCATTTTTGATAAAGATCATATTAAAACTGCTACAGAACACACTTTACAATGGTTATGTGCTGAAATCTGTTAATAACGAATTGAAACAATACCAAAGTACAACTTGAACACTATTATTTGGTTGAAATGTTCATTTTGGGGAAATTCAGACCCTTTTTTGGACCGATCCTAAAAAAAGTCGCTGGCATTAATGGGTTAAATGTAGTTTAGACGTTACTTACGAACTGGCTTAGGATGGAAATTTTAGTTTTTCTAGCCATCTTAAGTAGTTCCAGTGTTCCATGTGTGACGATTTAAGTACATGTTTCCTATGGCTTATATTTGTATACAAATATTCACTGCGAAAAGTCAAAACGATGCTTCTTAGTGAAAGTCACTCATGTGATTTTTCTAAGCGAAACACTTCTCTCCAATGTATTTTTTATTGTTACATTTTTTCAAATGAAGCATCCGTTTCACGTGTAGACAAATCTTTGGACATCAGCTTTAGGTTTTTCAATTCCAAAAAAATACGTTTTAAATACATATTGTTTCATTTGTGTTTCCTGCCTTTTTTTCCTGCTAATCATTTCAGTGTTCCTGTCAAAACAAAACTAATAGAATGCCATTCCACAGAAAATTCTGCATATGACGGTATTGTATGTGAGATATTGACCTGAACGTGTGGTTCTAGGTAAGTATTCTATGTCAGTGTTTCAAAAGTAATTCTTTAAATATTGTAACCAAAAACTTTTCTGACAAAATAAAACGTACATATGTGACCTCGTAAGAAAAAAAAATTTGTTTTTACACATTTTGAATTGATAGTATAAAGTAGTCGAGTGTAAAAATGTCTGCTTTTCTATAGAGTACTTTTAGACACTCTTTAAGAGTACTTTCAAACGGGAGTAAAAGCTGAAGTAATTGAACCAAACGAAATAATTGAAAATAAGTATATCAGAAGGTCAAAAATGGCAAACTATATTTTGTTTACACATCTTTTATTATCTTTTTTACAGCTTTATTTTGTCAATTTGCAGAAAGTTCAGAAAATTACGAATGATCACGGAGTTTATTATTACTTAACAGTCAAAATTAGTTATTAGTCTTATTTTCCAATTCTACGTTACAATGAGCAAATAGTTACACCATTAGTTAGAATGCTTTGTTAACCGCATTCCAAAACAAAGAAAAAAAACACATTATCTTGATGATTTACGTCAGAAATAGTATTTCTCTGTTAGTTTAACATTTTCAATGAGGATTGTTAGTACTTAGGTAAGAATTACATTGAAAATGTCATTAGATAGGTGATTCCATGGTACCTTCTACTATTTCACAAATGGCTTCCGTGTGACAGTAACAAGGATAAAATAATTCATTATTCTTACCATTCTTCACAAGTAAAGCTTTGAGGAGATATTTTTCCTATTTTCTGGACGTTTTAGCCATGTATTTCTGCACTTACTGGGATATTATTCATTTATACCATTCTTAAAAGTCATGTTCAAGTCCTGGACTTGTTTAAATGTCTCTACTACGGTTTGCTGTAATTTCTCTGAATTCCTCTCTTTAATGGAGAGTTGTTAATCAACTAAATAAAGTAAAGCGGCTAGGTTTTCAATCTTTCTTTTTTTTCTCGATTATCAACTTAGTCTCGCTCAATTGCATTAGGAACTTACTTATAACAAGATGAATTTTAATTTAAAAGAGATTTGTGGCAACAAAATGTCTAATTTTGAAAATTGAGTAATGAATAAATTCTACTATTGAACTAAACCGCTATTAAATAAGCAACAAATTTCATGTGGCAAAAAATCGTATCGAATCAATCGTTACATTTGAAATCGTTTGCATTTCGGCAACATGTTACATGTACATTCAGATAACATTGCGTTATTTATTATTTTTTATGTTATTTTTTCCTCCCGCAGACTTCTTACAAATGTAGAGCACGATTTTTAGAGACAACTTCTGCATATAATTTATTCTATCCAATCCCATTTTTAGACGTTTCGGTTTGATTTTTCTATGTATTTGGAACAATCGTTTTCATTTACTCGTACAAAATCCTTACCGCCTGAAATTTGGAATGGAATATCACTTTCAACCATTTCGTCTTTATATTTTCACATTTTTGTCTCGGACGTAAGGATTTTCAAGCAATTTCTTCTCAGAAGTTATAGTTGGATTGGTTGATTTGAATCTTGTCAGATTTTTATTTTTCATAACGTCCTGTATTTAGTTGTACTTGCTTTGTTTTCTCCGCTTGCTTGTTTCTCACGTTTTACTTTCCTTTTATCTAAGGATCATAGCTCTTAAGCATCTTGCCTCCTCTTGTAAGACATTTTTTCCTCGTGGGATGGCACTGGTAACTTTTTTTAAGATCTTTGTTTGGAGTAAGAACATTTTCTTCTCTAGGACGTGCCGGACAGCTACGGTATCTTACCCCACAAAATATATTCATCGTCATATCATTTTATGCACATGTTTTGAAAAAAAAAATATAAAAAATCTTACCAAGAAAGTATGCTCAAAACAATTGAATATTTTAGAATAGAAGTTAATCAGGATTTCCTGTAAACTCTACGTTTTGCAAAAAAAATTCTTCGCTTTATTCCTTGTTTATTGAATAAACCTTTTTTTTTTATTTTTACTTTTATATTTTTATTTCCCTTCCTAAATTTATTTATTATTTCATTTAATTTTATTTGTATTTTTATGAAGCACTCTGAACGAATTGCTCATTTTGACAGCAGTTGTTCCTTTGATTTTTCACATGGTGCCTCTGCGACCATCGCCCTCCATTCTCCATCAGCCTATCCAGGTGCGCTACCACTACTCTGGGGCCTCCGTTCCTTCAAGATGGTGTCGCTCAAGCTCTACACAAACACACGCACACACACACACCACGGCCTTCCCCCGTACACACACACAGAGAGAAACACACACAACGCGGCCTTCACTCCTACACACACACACACCACGGCCTTCATCCCTACACACACACACCACGGCCTTCACTCCTACACATACACCACGGCCTTCACCCCTACACACATACACCACCGTCTTCACCCCTACACACACACACCACGGCCTTTAACCCTGCACACATACACCACGGTCATCACCCCTACACATACAGCACGGCCTTCACCCCTACTCACACACACACCACGGCTTCACCCCTACACACACACACCACGGCCTTCACCCCTACACACACACCACGGCCTTCACCCCTACACACATACACCACCGTCTTCACCCCTACACACACACACCACGGTCTTTAACCCTACACACATACACCACGGTCTCCACCCCTACACACATACACCACGGCCTTCACCCCTACTCACACACACACCACGGCCTTCACCCCTACACACACACACACATCTATCGCAATCCGTGATTGCGAAAACTATATTTTGATTTTAAGAAGTGAGAATTCGAATTATTTTTTACTACTATTATTATTTATTGATTTGTATATGTTTCATGATATTCATGCTATATATTAAATTTTCTTTTGCGCTGTAATTGTTTTAACAGAAACTATTGAAAAGGGGTCATAGAACTTTTACAACACAAGGAGAATTTATACTTGATAAGCCGTAAACATCTAGCTTTATTTCGTATGTTTGAATTAGCATCATTTGTTGACTTGACATAACAACTTAAATTGCCTTCGACTTTTTGTCTGACAGGAAGTTTTACTTTTATGCGTTACAATGGAGTCGTAATATATTAGCGTCATAAAACAGAAAACAAGAGCTTCTGTCGCCTAAATAGGTACAGAATAAGCTGAAACAGAAGCAAAAGGTTTCTACAGAAAATTCAAGATGCATATTCAGTTGAAATCCTCTGCGGCAAAAAGTGCATTGATATTTGTAAAAAGTCAATTATCAAACAGCAAATTTTGTCTTCAAATGTTATCTTTTTTTAGCCTACTTTCCCGTTAAAAATAAAAGAAAGACGAAAAAAGTAGGAAAAATAGCTTAATGCATCTAAAAAATATCGCCAAGTCCAAAAAAAATCGCCAAGTTACAAAAAATATCGCCAAGTCCAAAAAATATCGCCAAGTTAAAAAAATAAAGAGGTAAAATGAATATCGAAAAATTAAAAATTTGAAAGTAGGGTATTGAGATGGGGAATTTGTGTGTCGGTCTGTCGGTCGGTCTGTCGGTCTGTCTGTCCCCCCCCCCTAATAACTTTTGAATGAACATTCCGATTTGGACAAAAAATTTTTTGTTGGAAAAATCTCGGCTAGTACAGCTCATTCCCGTATTTGATTTTTTGATTTGAACTATTTTTGGTTCAACTTTGAGCCGTTCAAATAACCGGTCCCGCGATACTAACTTTTGAATGAACAGTCCGATTTGAACAAACTTTTTTTTGTTCGAAAGATCTTTTCAAGGATACTTCATTCCCGTACCTACATTTTTGATTTGAACAATTTTTCGTTCAACATTGAACCGTTCAAACAAGCTCTCACCCCTAATAACTTTTGAGTGAACAGTCCGATTTAAACAAACTTTTTTTTGTTCGAAAGATCTCGGCAAGGATACTTTATTACCGTATTTAAATTTTAAATTTGAACATTTTTGGTTCAACATTGAACCGATCAAGCAACCTTTCCCCACCTAATAACTTTTAACTGAACCGTCCGAATTGAATAAACTTTTTTTTTGTTCGAAAGATCTTATCAAGAATACTTCATTCCCGTTTTTAAATTTTCGATTTGAACAATTTTTCGTTCAACATTGAATCGTTCAAACAACCTCTCACCCCTAATAACTTTTGAGTGAACAGTCCGATTTAAACAAACTTTTTTTTGTTCGAAAGATCTCGGCAAGGATACTTCATTACCGTATTTAAATTTTCAATTTGAACATTTTTTCGTTCAACATTGAACCGTTCAAGCAACATTTCCCCACCTTATAACTTTTAAGTGAACCGTCCGAATTGAATAAACTTTTTTTGTTCGAAAGATCTCGGAGAGACTCATTCCCATATTTCACTTTTCAATTTGAACCATTTTTCGTTCAATGATGAACCGTTCAAAAAAAATTTAACATGAGCGCCTGCTGGGAAATTTAAATTGAATGTTGATTCTGAACTTAAAGGCGGATTTCCTTCAAACTAACTGTGTAAGAAAACGGTTTTGATAAAAAATGTATGTAAAGTACTTTTCTGAAAAATCTTCTGTGAGGACTCTGATTCCGACTCCGACTCCGCAAACATGGCGGAAATGCAGGCTCAGAAAAAAATGACTGACTGGGCAGACGATTTTTTGTTTATTTATTCATTTTTTTTGTTTAATTTATTATTATTATTATTATTTATTTTTTTTTTTTTTTTTTTGCAGACGATATTTATTTTATTTTTTTTTTTTTTTTTTTTTGATTACAAAAATTGTTCATTCACGAGAGCATTTTATTCTTTACTTATATTTAACAACTGGCAACGGATTAAAAATAAAATTCGAGATATTTTATTAACGAACGAGGTTTTTTTTCTTTCTTCGATAAAATGTGTTTTGATGTTCTTTGTACTTTTATTAATTTTTTTTTTCATTTGAAAGCGATTGTGGAATTTTTTTACGGAAGAACTATAGCAGTTACATTCTTTAAAAGGTGCGACAAAACTTTATTTACTCGTTTATTTACTTTTTACGTGTCCTGATCATCTGATGAGAGGGGTATATTTTGCTTTTAGAAATCAGCTTTAAGTGTTATAAAGGTAGGTTTGACATAATTTTCAGTTTCAGATATTCAAGAGAATATTGATTAGATGCTAGATTGCCGATGTCGATGTACGAGAAAGTAGGCTCGTTTAGTTCTTAACAGAACTTCTTGTTAAAGATTTAACAACGAAACAATCAGGTCGCGAGCTCTTAAAAATTATCCATTGAAAATCAATAACAAGAGTAACTTACGAAAAGTTTCTCTTTGTTCTAGTTATTTACAAGTTTACATCAAAGTCAGTTTATTTTTGCTTTTATCGATAAAGCAGTTATGTATTGAAGTTCGATGTAGAAATATTTTGGTAAGGTCGAATTAATCATTAATCACTGAAAGTCGCATTATTCATAGGCTATTGCTCTCAAGTGTGTCATTTGTTTTCGACTTTGTTAGCTTTGTTTTAATTATTATTAATCTTTCTGTTTGGGCCAAAATAAAAATCAAGTCATGTTTTTTGTTTGTCTTCTTTACTTAGAGTAAATGCACACTTTCAAGTTAGTAGAGGGACTATTTTTAACCTAAAGGTGTACCTGTTGTTGAAATAAAAAATAAATTTCTATATTTTTTAAACTCAACGCATTTTTATGTCATATGTAAAAGTTTTAGCATTTTAAAGTAAGAGAAAAGAGTTGGTTTACTTAGGCAAATTCATCTATATGTTTCAGGACTGTGTCTACGCTCCAATCTCTCTCTACTGTTTCACCTATTTTAGGAAGATTTTTTTCTTTAATATATCTCTTTTGTCTGTATAATTGATCAAAAGACCAGAAAAATATTGATATTTGAACCAATCTCTTATTTTAGAATGGAATCAAATTCATCAAGATCGCAGCAAGCTCCATAAATTAAACATTTTATCCATTGTTATCTTCTATTTTCTAACAAATGTAGTACTTTTTATTGATTTTAATACATAAGCTAGTGTTTTAAACATATTTTCTATTCCTATCCTAAATCTTCTTTTGCCAGAATCAAAACTTGGTACTTATACAAGCCTATCATTTCGCATTTTTCCAGGGAGTGCAAAGGGTGGGGACCCAATATAAATTGTCCCAAAAATAGACAAAACCATGCACATTTATATGTAGATACCCCCCCCCCCTCTTAAACGACTGACCTGGAGTTATACATAAGATCCAAGAATTTATAAGAAAGATATAGAAGAGAAGTTTCGTGACGACCACAGCACACTACTTTTGGAAAAGAAACATGTAAAATATAGAAAATCATACTTAATGTGAAGCAAAAATCAAGAGTTCATTGACATCAGGCTGATCTCTCAGTATTTTTCAACTTTCGGTTCATAAAAGCCAATGTCTGCAATGAATTGCGCAACTTATTTTCAGTAACAAGAACGCCTAACTTACTTAATATTACTTCACTGAATTCAAATGTAAATGGGAAGTGAAATAAGTGAAAAAGTGATCATTATTTTAGACTCTCTTTTAGCTCATAACCAAATTTCGCAAAAGTTTCTATTTTGTTTTATTTTATACTTTATTTTTAGTACTATTATGTTATTTTATGTTTCTTTTATTTTATTTATTTATTTATTTATTTATTTATTTATTTTTTTGAGTAGTTCAAAACTCATGAAAAAAAGTTCAGATTCAAAAGTAAAATGTAGGAACAAAGTGTCCTCGCCGAGATCTTTCGAACAAAAAAGAGCTCAAATTGAACTATTCAGAGAGACAGACAGACAAATACACAGACCAACAGATACACATGTTCTCCATCTCAAAAACTTATTTTTAGATATTTCTTCAAGTATTTGATTTACTTTTGACTTACTTTTGTTCTCATGGCGATAGCTTTACTCTGCATCATGCTGTCTTGACTTCCTTTCTTTTTTATATACTTTGTCGGTTAAGTAAAACTAGGTGACCCGTGCGGAATTCCGCAAAAAAAAAAAAAAAAACTCTAAACTTAAAATTTAATACGACAATTTTTATTGGCTTCATTTGCACAACATCGCCATCTACTGCCGTCGTTCTGACAACTTTTCAAAGAGATCAAAGACACGTTCACTTTTACAACTACTACAAAAGTGATACCCTATATTAAAATCAAATACCCAAGGCTACTACTAAACTAAATACTAACGTAATCGCAAAACTACCATAGTATTTTGAAACAATAAAAGTTACAATTAAGGTTTACCGAGCTAAGCCTTGGCTTGAAATGTCGCATTTAAAATTGATTTGAACAACAATGTAACGATTTTGACAGTTGAGCAAAAAATTTAAATTTTTCAAACTTCAATCGCTTATAAGTCGCTTAAACGTGGATTTTCGAGATTCTCGTTACGCGGCGCTAGCGGAGAAACGTTCTAAAGAACGCATTTTTTTTTAATCTTTCGAATGAAATCAAAATGGAGACGATACGACAATTATTTCGCTAGATAGAGTCAATTTTGTGCCCAAAAATTGAAGTTCGAATAAAAAACGAACCGGCACTTTTTAGAGGGTGGGTCTAATTTTCGTCAATAGCCCGCGGGATAAGCTTCAAAATCATAAATTTTCTTGCAATTCGATAAAGAAATGAGCGAGTTTCGACCGGGTATAGGATTCGGCTGAGAGAAATAATATATGGAGATAAAAAGACTTAGTTTAACATTTCAGTAATGGCAAATAGTAACTCTAGTTAATGCAGTTATTCAACAATTATAAATTTCATCATTTAACAGTAAAAACACAAGAAAAACATTTTTTACTATCTTGATGAAGAAGACAAGTGCTACATTTAGGTCTTCAAAATGTATATTTCTTCATAATAACTTGTAATCGCTGTAATGAAATAAAAGGTTAGTTCATAATTGTAGGGTGGAGTTAGTTCTTTTTTCCTCTCTCTAACCACTGTATAAAAAAGAAAACCTTTTGGTAAATAATTACATTGCCTTTAAAAGGACCTAAAATGTTTGGAAAAGCTTTTTGATGTTCTTTGAGTGCTTCCTTCTGAACATTAGTCTGTAGCATTGAATTTCTAAAGAATTTCTTTTTAAATTTGTTTCTTTCTTGCAAAAGAAAAAAAAAACATTGAAATAGTTTCTAGAATTTATATTTTGAAGTGCTGACTTATAGATTTCTTAATACTTTTTCATTATCATATTTTTCTTCATTCATTATTTTCAAAACATATTGGTTTTCATTTCATTTTTTCGACAGTCGATTAAAAGTTAAAAAAAAAACTTTACATTTTAAGCACGAGCATACATTGCACGGTGTCTGCAATTAATAAGGTGTGCACCGTTATTAACATTTATCAAAACTCTGGCAACATCAAAATCTGTTTTATCAATAACACATGTTGAAAACATTTTTAAAAACGGGAATAAGCATGCAATTCTCCGTTTTAATCAACATTTTTCAATCAGCAATTAAGGTTGATTAGGGTAAGTAGGTTCCCTTTTTAGAACAGTTCGTTTTTAAAGCCTTATTCAACAATTTTAAAGCAAAATAGCTTACAGTATTAGTGTTTACTCTTTATTATTATTACATCAAATACCGCCAAATGTATACTTATAATGACAATCTCTATATATTATTTCTCTAAGCCGAATCCTATACCCGGTCGAAACTCGCTCATTTCTTTATCGAATTGCAAGAAAATTTATGATTTTGAAGCTTATCCCGCGGGCTATTGACGAAAATTAGACCCACCCTCTAAAAAGTGTCGGTTCGTTTTTTATTCGAACTTCAATTTTTGGGCACAAAATTGACTCTATCTAGCGAAATAATTGTCGTATCGTCTCCATCTTGATTTCATTCGAAAGATTAAAAAAAATGCGTTCTTTAGAACGTTTCTCCGCTAGCGCCGCGTAACGAGAATCTCGAAAATCCACGTTTAAGCGACTTATAAGCGATTGAAGTTTGAAAAAGTTAAATTTTTTGCTCATCTGTTAAAATCGTTATACCATTGTTGTTCAAATCAATTTTAAATGCGACATTTCAAGCCAAGGCTTATCTCGGTAAACCTTAATTGTAACTTTTATTGTTTCAAAATACTATGGTAGTTTTGCGATAACGTTAGTATTTAGTTTAGTAGTAGCCTTGGGTATTTGATTTTAATATAGGGTATCACTTTCGGAACAGGACATATCCGCCGCAAATTTTATCCCCCTTTTTTCTGCATGGGACTTTTCCGCCGCGACTCTGACTGGCACAGGACAAATCCGCCGCGCCATTTCCAAGGGTGAGAAAGGGTTACTGGTTTAAAATTTTCACTCTTGGCGACACATCTTCATTTGGCGAACAAAAACCTAATCTAAAAAGCGGAATTTATTCCCGGACCACTTAAAATAAGGGGGAAATCGCAAAGAAGTCAAAAAAAAAAAAACACACACACACACACACACACACACACACACACAATCCAGTGTAAATCAATTTAAACTTCGCCAAATATTACACTCTACCAGCTCAATCGGCGGATTTGTCCTATCGCACAGAAACGGCGAGGAAGAGACGCGGCGGAAATGTCTCATGAGGGGGATGATAGAGATAAATTTAGCGGCGGAAATGTCCTACGTTGCGGCGGAAATGTCCTGTGCCCATCACTTTTATAGTAGTTGTAAAAGTGAACGTGTCTTTGATCTCTTTGAAAAGTTGTCAGAACGACGGCAGTAGATGGCGATGTTGTGCAAATGAAGCCAATAAAAATTGTCGTATTAAATTTTAAGTTTAGAGTTTTTTTTTTTTTTTTTTTTTTTTTTTGCGGAATTCCGCACGGGTCACCTAGTAATACATTAATGCTGAAAGTAACTTTTGTTAAATTGTGTTACTTGCTAGTTAGTATTGGGTCATTCCATTTTAAATCAACAAATGGGGTGCGCATCACCATTTTTGATTTTGAGGAAAATTTGCATGTGTATTCCTTTTACTTCCCAGAGCTCAAAACAGTGTTCATTTTATTTTTAAAAAATTTACCCTTTGATATATAGGCCATTTTTGTTGTTGGCAACAGCGAAAATCGGGCGTTTTAATGCTTTGTCTTATGAACTATAACTTTTTTTCTATCAAAGATTTTAAGCTCAAATATAGCTCATTGGAAAGCTCAGAAAAAGGTCTTTTTATATATGCTATCAATAAATTTCAGATTTTAAAAAAATATTTATTTTTTCAAGGTCAAAGTTCACGACGAAAATGACATTTTTTTACAACTTTTGAACATTAAAAAACCCATGAAGGGTTTTAAGTAACAAGCCGGTTTTTTCATCATATATTCATAGTCATGGTTACTTACAGTATAAAAAAAATTGGCTTGTTACTCCACCCCCTTTATGAGATATGCCCCCCAAAAGTTGTAAATTTTTTAAAAAATCCAATTTTCAACGCTAAAAAAATGCATGTGGGGGCAAGATAAAAAAATTTTTATATGTGGTATTTTAAGTACTTTTTACCAGCTTTCTAATAAAACAAACGTTGCTTTGTTATTCAAAGGCATTTGGCAGATATAAGGAACTGAACTTTCAAAAAATTGCACAAAAACAACACGATTATTTTCATTTTTTAAATCTTTTTTTTTATTTAAATGTAATTATATACCTTATTCTTTGCCTTAAATGCTAAAAAAAGACTAAAAAGAGCAATGAAGAAACATATTTAAAGTTTAATAAGATAATTTAATATTTTTAACACCTGTGAATATAGAATACCACTAAACTTGTCTGATTTTTAAACATCTGATTGCTACCTACAACAGGACTGAGCATTTCTCAGCTTTAGCAAATGCACCCACAGCTCGATCATAGCATCCTAAGACTGCAGTTTCGCCCTTATTATGGGCTCCTCAGTTAGGAATAGCCAATGATCGAGCCGGAGGCAAAAATCCTCTTATTGTAGCTAAGATAGCCAACAAACTGGTAGATAAAGTGAATTTATCTTACCAGCGAGCGTCCGCAAACAATGGTGCGGCTCAACTCGAAATTTGAATTCTAAAGCTGGGTAATGTGCAATGAGTTACCGCCCGTAAGCCAGGGCTGAGGCAGAACTGTAGCAAATGCACCCACAGCTCAATCATAGCATCCTAAGACTGCAGTTTCGCCCTTATTATGGGCTCCTCAGTTAGGAATAGCCAATGATCGAGCCGGAGGCAAAAATCCTCTTATTGTAGCTAAGATAGCCAACAAACTGGTAGATAAAGTTTATCTACCAGTTTGTTGGCTATGGGGGTGCATTTGCATTTATTGGGGTGCATTTGCTACAGTTCTGCCTCAGCCCTGGCTTACGGGCGGTAACTCATTGCACATTACCCAGCTTTAGCCTTCAAATTTCGAGTTGAGCCGCACCATAGTTTGCGGACGCTCGCTGGTAAGATAAATTCACTTTATCTACCAGTTTGTTGGCTATCTTAGCTACAATAAGACGATTTTTGCCTCCGGCTCGATCATTGGCTATTCCTAACTGAGGAGCGCATAATAAGGGCGAAACAGCAGTCTTAGGATGCTATGATCGAGCTGTGGGTGCATTTGCTACAGTTCTGCCTCAGTCCTGGCTTACGGGCGGTAACTCATTGCAAATTTCTCAGCTTGTCCAGGTTTGTTCATACCATGTGGTTATCCTTGTTCTGGCTTGCTCTCACATGTTTATCTTAGTTATCTTTCAAATTCAGAAAGAAATAGTTTGTCAAATTTAAATTTATATTTAAGTTAGATTTAAGGATTCTATAGAATTTCTTCTTTTACCTTTAACAAAACATTCTGTGAATATGAATGAACTTGAATTGAAAAGAAATCACATCAGCTTCACAAGATTTTACATCAGAAACACTAGCTCAACAAGCTACTTCTTTCAAAATTTGAAAGACAACTAAGATACACATGTGAGAGCAAGCCAGAACAAGGATGACCATGACCAGATGGTATGAACAAACCTGGACAAGTTGAGAAATGCTCAGTCCTGTTGTAGGTAGCAATCAGATGTTTAAAAATCAGACAAGTTTAGTGGTATTCTATATTCCCAGATGTTAAAAATATTAAATTATCTTATTAAACTTTAAATATGTTTCTTCATTGCTCTTCTTAGTCTTTTTTTAGCATTTAAGGCAAAGAATAAGGTATATAATTACATTCAAATAAAAAAAAAAGATTTAAAAAAAATGAAAATAATCGTGTTGTTTTTGTGCAATTTTTTCAAAGTTCAGTCCCTTATATCTGCCAAACGCCTTTGAATAACAAAGCAACTTTTATTTCATTAGAAAGCTGGTAAAAAGTACTTAAAATACCACATATAAAAATTTTTTTATCTTGCCCCCCCCCCCCCACACATGCATTTTTTTAGCGTTGAAAATTGGATTTTTTAAAAAATGTACAACTTTGGGGGGGGGCATATCTCATAAAGGGGGTGAAGTAACAAGCCAATTTTTTTTATACAGTAAGTAACCATGACTATGAATATATGATGAAAAAATCGGCTTGTTACTTTGAACCCTTCATGGGTTTTTTAATGTTCGAAAATAGTAAAAAATGTTATTTTCGTCGTGAACTTTGACCTTGAAAAAATAAATATTTTTTTTTAAATCTGAAATTTATTGATAGCATATATAAAAAGATCTTTTTCTTAGCTTTCCACTAAGCTATATTTGAGCTCAAAATCTTTGATAGAAAAAAAGTTATAGTTCATAAGACAAAGCATCAAAACGCCCGATTTTCGCTGTTGCCAGCAACAAAAATGGCCTATATATCAAAGGGTAAATTTTTTAAAAATAAAATGAACACTGTTTTGAGCTCTGGGAAGTAAAAGGAATACACATGCAAATTTTCATCAAAATCAAAAATGGTGATGCAACAACTTTTTTGAAAATTTGTTGATTTAAAATGGAATGACCCTATTCCGATAAATACAGACGTCTCACAAATGAGGCAAAAACGCTTATCTCTATCTCTTCTCTACTAATAATAAAGCTGAAGGTGGTTCTGTCTGTCCTTCTTTCTTTCTTTCTTTCTTTCTGTCTGTCTGTCTGTTACGCGCGTAGCGCCAAAACCGTTCGGTCGATTTTCATGCCACTTGGCACAAAATTAGTTTGTAGCATGTAGTTTTGCACCTCGAAGCGATTTTTCGAAAATTCCATTTCGTTCTTTTTCTATTCGAATTCTTAGCGGAAATTCGATAAAATAGGGAAGAAATATTTCATACACATTTTCAAGTCTTATGTCATTCGAAAGCTTGAAATTTTCTGCACAAAATGACGTTTTTTCGAAGTTTCTACGATCATCAGGAGAGCTGTAACAATTGTTTTTAGAATCCCGAAATTCAAGGCTTACCTTCAGTAAAGCAAGCCAAACGATTCTAAAATGGCTTTGCTCGCGAATAAAATTTGTTTGAAAATAGAGATGAAATGAATTATTTTATCAACGGAAATCAACTTTTCATGTTGTTACCATGGTTACGTTTTTATTTCGTTCTTTTTCCCTTAATAATTTTAAAAATGTATTTGTTTTTGTAACAATCCAAACTCCAAGCCTTATTAAAATTAGTCAAATGAAATATTAAAAACCGTGATAAGATGGCACCTGTCAATCAAATGAGAAATCGAGTCCTTTCCTTAAAATACAGGATACCATTCTAAATTTATCGTCTGCAAAACATATTTTACTTCATTATTAATTTATTTCAATATAAATTGCAGCAAATGGCTTGAGTGAACGAATTTAGCTTTTAATTTATCGTTTGCTGGTTGATCTTTGTCGATGTTTATTGTTTTTATTATCATTGTGAAGAATAATGCACGAAATTTCTATGACTAATACTTAAACTTTTTAGGATCAGTTGAGTTTAAAAGAAAAAATTACTCCAAATATACTTTTGCAATGTGATTATTTATTGTTGGACTGTAATTTGCAGCAATAATTGCATTTAATAAATAATGAAAGACAATATTAAAAATTATTTTTTGGCGACTTTTTTACAATTTGGCATTCAATTCTATTTCAGTATATTTACTTCTATCTTATTGCGATATTGCAACGTTCTTTCTAAAGTATGTCATTTCGGAAAATGTATTATTTTGTTTTTGAAGTTAGGAAAGAAAACTTTCTTCTTCTTTTAAACTTTGGTAAGATTTCTGTTGGTTTCTGTGAGCAACAAAATTTTTCCTATTTTTTCTTTTGGCTTATTTTTGTGCACCCATCTTTGGGGTTGCATTCGAATGTCCCCAAGGGGGTGATTTACCCCTTTTATGGGGTAATCAGGGCTTTCAATGCAGACCAAAGTGATATGAATTGGCGCGACCACTTGGCGATATCTCGCCAAGCTTTTGGTCACCAAGTGTTTGACGCCAATTTGGCGACATATCGCCAAGTTGGCAATAAATTTAGCGAAAAAAATTTTTTTTGGGTTTAATTTGGCGCTATTGGCGATATTTTGCGAAAAATCTACTGAATGATGTTAAAATCGGCGATATTTAGGAGATTAATCATTGTAAAACATTTTTTTGCATTGTTTCGTGGCAAACTAGGGATGCAAATGTTTGAATTGTTATCTTACTCACTTCAAGCACTATTTTAGCACTTAAGGCATCTACTAAGAAATTTACACGTAAAAGGAAGTAGTGTAGGGTCCATACCAAATTTTTATATCATACTTTGAAGGAATTATAGTTGAATTATAACTAAAATAGAGTATTTTTTTCTGCTATATCATTTTTTTACAAATGAACTTTTAATTTTATACCACGGGCAAAGCCGTGCGGGTACCGCTAGTCTATAAATAAGTGCGCTATTTATAATATTATCTATAAATTTTGCAGTTATATATAGATAATATTATAAAATCATTACAAATGCTTGTTATTTTGTGAAAAACATATTAATTTAGACAGTGAAAGTATACGTGAGACTATTCCGGGTTTCAAAATAGTGACTTTTTGCTTTCGTGTGTACTCAAGAGACCGCTAGAAATACATGTATAGACTTAAAAATGGAACGTGAACTCTTATAGTTTGTTTAATATCTTATCCATGCAACTAAAAACATAAAGACTTAGTTTTGCTATAGTAGTTTAATTCAAAGAAAAGAAATTTAGAATTTATAATAAAAGCACTTAAATTAAGTAAGAATCTAAATTTTTGTATTATATTTAATAACTTAATTTCAAAACGTATTTCAAATAAAAAGAAGCAAGAAAAATGCTTAATCAACAAAATTAAACGGAAAATAAATTTGAAGAGTTTTTTATTTATTTATATCTACTGTATGAGTCAATGAACGTTTAGGGCCTGTTTTCTGAATTGACCAACTAGCCCTCTAGTGCCTTCTCTTTCTAGATGTCCCCAAATGTCTAAAATTGTTTCAGTCAATTGCTAAAGTTGGAGGATTTGATTATAGGTTGTCAGCAGAAAAGTGTTTGGCTGGGGCTTCCTGATATCGTAGACGGGCCTTGGAACTTTCATTGCATCTTCTACATTAATGTTTAACTTTATCTTCACTTAAAATTCATATCTTTATTGCGATGTCTCCGAATTTGATGTATTTTCTGTACTTGAGTCGCCATTTACATCAGAACGAAAGACTATTTTGAGTAGCAATTATGTTAGACATTGTCAACTACCATCGACACTCAAGTTTCAGTTTCATTTTTAGACTTTAAGTTATTTTGTGCTTAATACTTTCTTACTAGTTAAGAAAATGTAAAATTATCGTGTAAGTGAAAACTATCGTATGAAAGAAAGAGTGTAAAAGTTAGAGATCACTTAATTCCAAGTCATTAGGAATTGAATAGCGTTTATTTAATAACAATCTTTAAAATTAGTATAAAAATTAATGTGTAATTTTTAGTTCTTTTTACCTTCGTCGGTATTGTTTTAAGAAATATCTTTCGACTTGTTCACTTGTCATATTGTTTACACGCCGATTTCTATGATGTTTAAGTAACCACTAGAAATTCAATAAAATATTATTCTTATTAATGTGTTATAGAACCACATAAACTTTTCATTCAAGATGCATATATTTGTTACTTAAAGTAAAATTTAGTTTTAAACAAAACTACTTTCTTATTACGGAGAAACACTAACACCCATGTTTCCCTTTTTTCATTTTCTAAATTCAAACGATCATTTGCTTTTTGTGAAAAAAAAAAAACCTTTATTGGCAAAGGAAAACATTTATCAAATTGAATTGACATAAAATTGAATTTTTTATTTCCCGAGTTCTACATCAATTCATTTGATCATCCATCAAAACAAGTTCAATAATTCTCAGATTTTAAAAGTGCACCGTTTTCAGATGCGAACTCACATTTGCATCGCTTCTT
>JAXGGA010003580.1:0-100316 GCA_038373865.1 Uloborus plumipes
GTTCAAATCGGAAATTTAAAAACGGGAATGAAGTATTCTTGATAAGATCTTTCGAACAAAAAAAAGTTTATTCAATTCGGACGGTTCACTTAAAAATTATTAGGTGGGGAAAGGTTGCTTGAACGGTTCAATGTTGAACCAAAAATGTTCAAATTTAAAATTTAAATACGGTAATGAAGTACACTCGCCGAGATCTTTCGAACAAAAAAAAGTTTGTTTAAATCGGACTGTTCACTCAAAAGTTATTAGGGGTGAGAGCTTGTTTGAACGGTTCAATGTTGAACGAAAAATTGTTTAAATAGAAAATTTAAAACCGGAATGAAGTATTCTTGATAAGATCTTTCGAACAAAAAAAAGTTTGTTTAAATCGGACGGTTCACTCATAAGTTATTAGGTGGGGAAAGGTTGCTTGAACGGTTCAATGTTGAACGAAAAATTGTTCAAATCGGAAATTTAAAAACGGGAATGAAGTATTCTTGATAACATCTTTGGAACAAAAAAAAAGTTTATTCAATTCGGACAGTTCACTTAAAAGTTATAAGTTGGGGAAAGGTTGCTTGAACGGTTCAATGTTGAACCAAAAATGTTCAAATTAAAAATTTAACCCTTCACTGCACGGTGTGCCAGATCTGGCACAAACCAGATACACCCTCATATATTCCTATGATTTTTAAATGCAGTTAAACTGAGCTTTGTGCCCCTTCTGAAACATTGCTATAACAGTTTAGTGTGATTTTTATGCACTAGTTAGTTGTACTAGGGTAGGTATTACAGTTCTTGCTTTTGAAAGAAAGAGTGTCTGTATTTCCGTTAGAAGTGTGCTTAGTCATTATTTCCTTTGTTCTAAAAATGTTTAAATACACTTAGTGAAAAATTTGTTTATACCACTCATGGCACAAAACACATTGTAGATTATTACACTTATCGGTATACAAAGCATATGCTATGTGCTTTGTGCCATATATAGAACACACAATTAAAACATCATTTTTGGTGCACATTTTTAAGATAATTTTTTTTCTTCATTTTTCCTGAACTCAGGGCTATTTAAAAGGTAACAAATGATTTTTTTCATGAAAATATAAAAAATCGTGCAGTGAAGGGTTAAATACGGGTAATAAAGTATCCTTGCCGAGATGCTTCGAACAAAAAAAAGTTTGTTTAAATCGGACTGTTCACTCAAAAGTTATTAGGGGTGACAGCTTGTTTGAACGGTTCAATATTGAACGAAAAATTGTTCAAATCGAAAATGTTGATACGGGAATGAAGTATCCCTGAAAAGATCTTTCGAACAAAAAAAAGTTTGTTCAAATCGGACTTTTTACTAAAAAGTTATTATCGCGGGACAGGTTGTTTGAACGGCTCAAAGTAGAACCAAAAATTGTTCAAATCGAAAAATCAAATATGGGAATGAGCTGTACTGACCGAGATCTTTCCAACAAAAAAAAGTTTGTCAAAATCGGAATGTTCATTTAAAAGTTATTAGGAGGGGGGGACAGACCGACCGACCGACCGACCGACCGACCGACTGACAGACCGACCGACCGACCGACCGACCGACCGACCGACCGACCGACCGACCGACCGACCGACAGACCGACCGACCGACCGACAGATCGACAGACCAACAGACCGACCGACACACAAATTCCCCATCTCAATACCCTACTTTCAAATTTTTAATTTTTCGATATTTATTTCATTTTTTCTTCTTTTTGACTTTGTTTAGGACTTGGCCATATTTTTTGAACTTGGCGATATTTTTTGGACTTGGCGGTATTTTTTAGATGCATTAAGCCACTTTAAGGCAAGTATTCAAGTGAAACAGCACTGCGATCGCTTCGAATTGCAATCGCTACTGGAAGTGAATTACATTATCATCAACTTAAATTGGCATGACGTCACTACGGGTGGAGCCAATAAGAGCTCACAAGCATTCAGCGCCTCTTATTCGCCAAGTAGGCTGTGACGTTTTATCTAGCTCGTTTTTCATAGGCAAACGTCACGCTGACGTCACGATGTTTTTATCAAGAAACGTTCTAATGTAATTCATTTCCAGTCGCGATTGTAATTTGCGATTGCCTGTTTCACTTGAATCCCTGCCTTAATACTTTTTTCGTCTCTCTTATTTTTGACGGGAAAGTAGGCTAATAAAAAACAGGAGCTAGACTTGCTTATATTAGGTACTACCTTATTACTCGGCGTTCCCCGGGTGCTTATTAATATAACATAGCTCTAAAAAATTATTTGAAATATGTGAGCCTTAAATTAATAATTCATTGTTAATCGCAATCTTTGTTGGAAAATACTCCCATTTTAATAATGTGTTAAATTTTATCAATTTGTATGCTTGAAGGCTTATCTCTATTACTCTTTCTATTCAAAATTGAAAGAAAATGGTCATTTTGAGACACAAAATTAGAATTTTGAGCTTTTTGGAATTCTTTAAAACTTCAAAACCCCGCCTATGTGAATTCTAGTGCATCAAGGAACCTCTGTGCCAAGTTTGATGAAAATCCGACAAAAACTGGATTTGTACGTACAAACAAACAGGAACAAACATACATATAAACAAACATACATCCATTTTTATGTATATAGATAATAGAAATTATCTCGCAATTGTAATGAAAACTCTTTAAAGCGGTCACTCCCTCTGAGCGGCTGAAATTTCATGGAACGAAGAGGTGGTCGTTTAGAGACTTTTTACTGAACAGACATTTTTTCTCACTTTTTGCACACATTCTCAATACAAAAGAGTTTGTAAAAAGCAAAGCAATTTTTCTTTCAGGTGCTCGAGAGACATGAAATTTAGTTTTATGAAGCTTCTCATTTGGTTTTGCACGGGCTTGTTGTTAAGCATCCAAGTGGGAGAAGGGACGCTGATGAAGAGCCTGCTGAAATGGCTCGTCAAAGGAAAACACAGAACCATAATGCTGCCTATTCCCATCCCAATATTTCCACCACAGGAGAAAACAGAAATACAGTAAGGATAGAAACTCTTCGCTGATAGGAAATATACAACCTTGATACAGCACAAGTTAGCAATTTGAAGTGCTTTGTGAACGTTGTTTCCTGCTGTTAAAAACAGTGGCGTATGCAAGGAGGGGGTTTTGGGTTTTAAACCCTTTCCTTTAGGGTCGAGTTAATATCAAAAATTCGTAAATTATCTAAAGTTTATTACTATTTACATATGTTATTTTAAGTAAGTTAAATTTTTTAGTAATGTTTGCTTACTGATAAGATTTCTACTTTCTTTTATTCACAATGTTTGTTTGAACATGCATAACTTCAAAGTTGAGATTATGCGAAAAGAGCATAGAAGCGTCCCAGCAAAAAAGAATCTCCCAGCACAGGTATTGTATTAGCTAAAAGTTTCAATTCTACCAAGTTTGGGAGGCGGTGTGTGTGTGTGGGGGGGGGGGGGGGGAGAGGGTTTTAACATTGCTGGAAAAAAATTGAACCCCTCCCTTGAGTAAATCCTGCATATGCCACTGTGTACAAATGTATTAATTCATTTCGTATACTAATGTATATTTTTTGAGATTTATCGCTTAACTGATGTAGAATACATTGAGTATTTGACATAGATGTTATCTAAACCCTTTGTTGGTAACTGTTTTCCATTTCTTACAAACTGCTATTTGAATATAAAGTCAAATATCAGAGGTCACATATTTGTCATAGTTTTCTTTTTTTTTTGTTATAGAAATAAATCGTTGTCAACGAAAATGTATAGTTCTCCTTATAGCAATTAAAATTTAAATTGAATATTGGGAGAGGAAGAAATAGGCGGCATGCTGCTTCGTACGAATAGCTTTTACTATACTACATATAACACTGGTAAACAAGGTTTCTGTTTCTCATTGAGTAAGTGGTGATCTTTATATTTTAAGAGCTGCTGAAAAAGAGTATAACAGTAGAAATGTCCCAGCACGCACAGATTTTTGAAAAATCTAAAATTTTTTAAATATCATTTTAATGACATTCATGACATTTATGCAATGCATATCGAAACTATTGTCATTTACCATTTTATATAAGCAATATATTATAAAGCTTAAAACGAAATATAAAACATAAAATATATACGTTGTTGAAAAATTTAGAGTAATTAAAGAGATTTTTGTTTAAAAAAATAATGATACTCGCAAAAAACTCCTTAATTTCATAATTTTTGTTGCTGAGTCATTCCATGTCAAATGAACTAGTGGTCCCCCCCCGCCCCGACCATCTCCGATTTGGATAAGATTTTACAGAGGTGTAGACATACCTATGAAACTAACATGTGAAAAGTTTTAGCTTCCAAGATCCAAATCTAGAGGATCTAGGATCCCGCAAAAATGGGTCCAAAATGGCGGATCAACTTCGTGAAACGAGTTGCAATGTTTAGGTTAAGGTTGCAGAAACTTTCATCACACTGGAAGTCTAATATTTTTAGAGCTAAAAGAACTTTTGGATGAAAATACTCTCCAGTATTTTTTGTGAGATTGAGCTTATTAGATTTTGTGTAGCATGCATATAAACTTGCAAAAAAACGCCCCACCCCTGGTGGGCATTTTTTTCTGGATTTCAGGTTATCAGTTTTAACCAAAAAGGTTCATACTTCGCAGTTTTATTGTCAAAATATTTGTTTTTTATGTTTTGCAGCCGCAGAGCTTAAATATTGATTTTGTAAAAAATATTGTCATTCAAAGTGTCGATAAAAATCCCTCTCATGAAAAATCGCCCGTTTTCAACTCGTTATGGCGCTGGTTAGTCACCTTCCACTATTTTTTCGTTGTCCACATTAGAAAAAAATAGATTTTTTACTTTTAAGTCACACTGAAATGAATGTAACATGCCCATCAAAAATATTCTTTTTCCTCTCAATCAGGTAAACTCGTTTAAATCGGCCACTTGTCAATTCCAAAGCAAATAGGCAATTCCACAGTTACAGACGTAGCAATCAAACTTTAAATGTACATAATTACAACTTGGTTCGATAACAATTTAAAAATTTCATTTTTTATGCATAATTCGATGTTATTTATGGTGTCCTAAATCTTGGTGAGAATTTCTTGATTACAAAACATAAGAATTATGTTTGAAGCTTGAATGTTTCGTCCATAACGGTAGGGTTGCCTAATGTGGGCATACAGAATGGCACAAATTGAATCATCATTTTCGGGATTTCCTTTACTAAAGAATGATTGCCGTTCACAATTAAAATTTTTAAATTTATCAGTTCTTAATGAATATATTACTTTAGTGAAATCTCACCTAATCGAAATAAAATATTGTTATGTTTAATTCTAGGGAATCCAGTTTTGCGTGGCACCACCGGAACTACGCCCCTCCACCTTGGGGTCCTCAGCTCCTACCTCCACCTCCACCCCCGCCATTTATGGAAGAACCTTTTTATAACTATGGATGAACAATTAAATCGGGATTTTTGGATTTCTAATGTTCTTTGTTTATTTCCAATTCACGTGAATGTCTGAAATATTTCAAAGTACATCAACTACGCTTTGCTCATGGCACACACACGGAAAAGTATACAGGGTGGACGCCATTTAATTGAATCGGTGGTTAATTGGATGAACTGCTTTGACGAATCAAATGGCTAAAAACAGAGCAACAGTCAGCTTTATTGAAAAAGCCCTTTTAGTGAATAAAACTTAGAACTTAAGAATGTAAACTTAGAAGAAATAGAGCTTAGTTTGTTTGATTAATTAAGCTCCATCTTTAAATTATTGAACTTGCTGAATTGTTTGATATCTGAAACTTTCCATGTCATATATTTAAGTAGTAAGACGATGTGTGAAATTAGAAAAAGAGGTACCAGAGCTACAAGTTGTATTGTAATCGACAGATGGATTTGTTAGAGTCAAATAAGAATCCAGAATACTCGTGCCACAATATAAGTATACACTAAGACCAAACACAGTCGGTATTCAAGAATAGTTCAACTCATACTCTAAACCTAAACTTCCTTTTCTTTTTTTTTTTTGTTTAAAAACTGTTTGGAACAAATGTGATTCATATAAACGGCGACCACTGCATATACATGTGTACATTGCAAAAATTGAACTGTTGTTTTTACAGTACAGTTTTTACAGCCAAAGTTCCAATTTAAGAATGTAAAATGCACAGTAATAAACTGTAAAATTAGCAATTTTACAGTTTATCACGGTAAAATTGCTATTTTACCTGTGAAATTAGCAGTTTTACAGTTCTGTACCTCAGAATCAGACTAACGTAAGTCCATTTTCGTAACTTTTCAGCAGAGGGCGAAAATGATTGCCGAATACATGCAAAAGATGGGACTCGTACTCTTTTAATGATGCTAAATAATTGTGAAGGAATTTCTTTTATAGAATAACGTTCTCATGAGTCAATCCGGAATAAGATTTTACACACAATGAATCAATAAAGTGAAAATTGCCATTTTTGGACTTACGTCGTTCTGTTCTGACTTACAGAGTTTATTACAGCACAGCTAACAATTTTAACAGTTTATTGCAGTAAAATCAGCTGTATTACACTATAAAAACAACATTCATTTTTTACAGTTTAGGGACCGCTGCCTATATGAATCACGTTTGTTCTAAACAGTTTTGATGTGTTCTTTCAACAAACGGCTAATTCAACAAAGTTGGATGTTGTTCTGTTTCTGCTTTCGACGATTTGATTCATTGAAGCGGCAAATCAAAGCATGTGGATAATACAATCAGTTTTCAAAAACTGATTTTCATATTTCCAAGTTTGAAAGTGTTACATAATGCCAAGTTCGGCAACTTTTTGAACTGAAAAAGAAGTGACTATCATCAAGGCCACATGACATTCAACAATTAATCTCAAGCCACCTTTCACCGCACATAGATAGATATAAATAAATTTTAATAGTGTGGATCGTTTTAGAAGCAATCTTCTCTTTAAATAACAAAAACAAACTTTTCAACTGCTCATTAACATATGTCTTCTTTTCTGCTGATTCTAACTACTTTTTCAAGCACTATTAAAGTACTATTTCAAGCGAACTCTACACATTTAATGCAATATTTGTAACAAAACTGGATATTTGTTTTCCAAAATGATTTTTTTTTCATTTCTCCAGTTCGGTACGCATTGATATCTCTTTTGAAGAAAAGTAAATACTTTCACGTTTTAAAATTCATTTTACATACTACTTTCCGGGAGATATATTTCTTTTAACCCTACACTGCATGATTTTTTATTTTTCGTAGAAAAAAATATATGTGTTTGTCAATGTAATAAGAAAACATGGAAAATTATTAAAAAAAATTTAACTCTAAATTTTCACCTCTTTCTTATTAAAAATAGTTTTGTTGCCAAATGGCTACACCATGCATTCAACAGATAAAAATGATTTTAAATGATAGTCTTGAAATTAGTTCTTTTTTGTAAAAAAACAGAGGAATTGAACATTTGGTGCACTGTACTCTTGTAATCCTTTACATTTTGACATTTTACATTATTTTTTATATGTAGTTGTACTTTCCGATGATCAATTATGCCAAATCTGATGTCTTTTGGAGGCTCTCTCGCGCAAGCTTTCTTTCTTTTCTCTTTGTTTTTGGTTTGTAACTAGTTCCTCTGTAGCTAATGGTCCCTTTTTAATACGCTTTAATAATTTCACATGTGGGTTTGTTTGTATGTATGCATGTATGTATGTAACTCTGAATAAAAGATAAAATTTACGTTCTTTGCAAATATAAAAGTAATATATTTAATATTATTTTTAATACTGAAGGCTAAACTGTATTGCATATTGATGTATTATAAGTGCATGTAAACTTAAGTGCGGATATTCAGTAGTTTTGAAAATCAGAGGGAAACCCGTGATGATCACAGCGCATTCCAATGTAAAAGCGTATTTTTTAATTTTTTTCAAAACTATATTTTAAAATTATTAATGACTTTACTTGTCCGTGTAAGCACAACGTTTGTGCTAACTGAAATTTAAAATGAACACGTTTTGAAGGCTTTTTCCTATTAATTTTTTGTTTGTTCACTCTGTTAAACATCAACTAAGCATTGATAATTGCGAGGTCTTATAAACGGTAGAACAGCCGAAAGTACCACTTTTGGGTCCGCATGATTATATTATACCTTCCAAAAAGAGAAAGAAGCTAGCGCGAAACATAAACAAAGCACATAATTCATGAACTATAGAGATGAATCGAAGTGTTCTCTGGATGCTTACTGCATAATGTTGCCAAATGGCTACAGACGTATATTATGTCCTAGATTTTTTCCAAATAATTATTTTGATGTAAAGCGCATCTTAAAAGAAAGATAAATGTTTATTTTATTCGTGTTATTTTTTTTAAAAGACAAAGAAAAATATTTCATTGTAAAAAATAATTTCAAAACTTGGTAGTTTGAGTGATTTTAAAAGCTATCCATATGGATTCATTTAAGAGCATGTAACTGACCAGTGCTGCCATGTATGGAGGATAAATGGTGATAATTGCTTTAAATATACCCAATACTTGCTTTTTATGCATTGAGTTGCCTTATGACTACATTCTGCTATTCATAAGGAGGACAAATTGTCCATGTATCCAATTGGCAACACCATGCAGTGTAGGGTTAACTTCGTTAATTAATTTCTATAAATTTGTTTTAAAAAATTATACGAGATTTGAAAACTAAAAACGAAATTAAAGCTTTTTTTGTCTACCATTTTGATAAAGCCGTGATTAGTTCGCTTAATTTTCGAAATTTTTAAGAACATAAGGTGGCGAAGATATTATTCAAAGGAATTATCCGTAGTCAGATTTTTTTAAGCAGGAGTTTAAAATCTGTGCTTGACAAGGCGTTTGTTTAACTTAGATGAGAGAAATCTACTGCATAAAAATTATGACATTGAAACGAAAGCTTTTCTTATAAAAGATAATCGCAAAAAGCTTCTTTAAAATAATCTAAGATTTACACTTAAAAAAAAAAACTTCATTGTTTGATTCAATCATTTTTGTTCTGCTAAAACGAAAACCAGAGTTTTAAAAATCTTTAATTTACTACGGAATATGCATAAAGAAGTGACTGACAAAATTTCTCAAATGTTAAGATTCTTTTCAATCGCTATTACACAGGGATTTCGTTTAACCCTGAAACAAGTGTCAGCAATTCTATTTATTATTAGAATGCTTTATTTCGTTGCTTTTCCATTTAAAGTACTTTTTCTTTCCTTTCTCGCCCCAAAAAGACTTTAAAATTTTCCAAAAATTTCCCAGGACGTAAAGAAAATACCAATAGAAGCAAGCAGTGTAAACCACACTAACCTTATTTGTAGGAGGAAAAACAATTTATTGTTTTAGTTGGTTAAACAAAAATAATGATGCTTTCCACAGCATACATAAACAACGTCAAAAACGTGTAAAAATTTCACAAGAAACGAAGAAAACATCATCTTTAAAACTCATTTCAAACTAACTGTGCGAATCATAGCAAAGTCCAGCAAAAAAAAAATCTTTTCTATTCCCATCTCCTTAAAACTGCGGCACTGATGCCATTCATTATCCACTAAATAATAATGGGTCACATTCCGAAAAATCCAAATAACTTCGCAGAGAGGCGAAGCCCTCTTAACCTACTGGCTTACACACACAAAAGAGAAACTTTCCTCCGAAAAAGAAACCAAAACAAAGAACTTAAAATAACAGAAAAAAAATTAAGAAAACTACTTAAATGAGCGTCGCGCTCGGCTGAGCAAGACATTGTTCCCGGATCCGCTAAGTGAGCTGAGGCGAGTGTGATGCTCCAGTGATTCTGAAGAAGAGTAGAATCACTCTTGGCTATCTGAAGTCACACTAGCTGTTATTTAGGGTGATGACGAGCGGGGGATGGGGGGGGGGGGCTTTCCGAATTCGATTTTTCATTAAATGCAATCTATCATCCTTAATACGCACGCTGTCAAATAACAGTTTTATTATTGTGAACTACAGTTTTATGTGTTTCTTATCTCGAGCTCTTCAGTTGTAAGTGTAACGGGGATTTTTTTTCCCTGTATACCTTTTAAGCATTTTTTTAAATGTTTACTCGGATAGAGAACTTGGCACCCCAGAGACCCGCGTACCTTCAATTTGCTTGAATTTTCTGGCTTTTAATGGGTCTTTGAGATATTTATTTAAAAACAAAAATGCATATACAGCCGAGCGTCGAGAATTCGGATTAATTGGGACCGGACCCCATCCGGATTATCAAGAAATCCGGATTTTTGAAAATAAGTTAGTATTTTGCTGCTTTAAAAGTATAGAAACGTAAATGAAACCTTGCAAATTTACTTACATCTGTATGTTCACAACTACAGTAGAAAAATCGGTACGGTACTTTAAGGAAACTAAAACAATACAGAATACAAACACAAAATGTGAAGGAGAGTTCAGGTACAGTAGAATAAAAACAAAGCAAAACAAAACTGTGTAGTATGCAGTTAAAGAAGATTAAACACTCTGCATCGTCAGGACCTTTAAAAAAGTTTTTAATTGATGTCTGTACTGCAGTACTTGTTCGCCTTTCAGCAATCGCGAACCATTTCACTTAAAAAAGGGGTGATGGGTTGTGAGCAGTGGTTGGAAAAACTACATTTCTTTTGTAGCGAACTACAACTACAACTACTTTGTTATAAATGTAGTTAACTACAACTATAACTACTTTTTTTAAGTGTAGCGATTACAAACTACTTTTGATTTGTAGTCGCTACTTCGCTACTTTTTAGCCTACTTTCCCGTTAAAAATAAAAGAAAGACGAAAAAAGTATTAAAATTGGCTTAATGCATCTAAAAAATATCGCCAAGTCCAAAAAATATCGCCAAGTTAAAAAAAATATCGCCAAGTCCAAAAAATATCGCCAAGTTAAAAAAATAAAAAGGTAAAATGAATATCGAAAAATTAAAAATTTGAAAGTAGGGTATTGAGATGGGGAATTTGTGTGTCGGTCTGTCGGTCTGTCGGTCGGTCTGTCTGTCTGTCCCCCCCTAATAACTTTTGAATGAATATTCCGATTTGGACAAACTTTTTTTTGTTGGAAAGATCTCGGCGAGTACAGCTCATTCCCATATTTGATTTTTCGATTTGAACAATTTTTGGTTCAACTTTGAGCCGTTCAAACAACCTGTCCCGCGATGCTAACTTTTTAGTTAACAGTCCGATTTGAACAAACTTTTTTTTGTTCGAAAGATCTTTTCAAGGATACTTCATTCCTGTATCTACATTTTCGATTTGAACAATTTTTCGTTCAACATTGAACCGTTCAAGCAAGCTGTCACGCCTAATAATTTTTGAGTGAACAGTCCGATTTAAATAAACTTTTTTTTTGTTCGAAGGACCTCAGCAAGGATACTTCATTACAGTATTTAAATTTTCAATTTGAACATTTTTTCGTTCAACATTGAACCGTTCAAGCAACCTTTCCCCACCTAATAACTTCTGAGTGAACCATCCGAATGGAATAAACTTTTTTTTGTTTGAAAGATCTCGGAGAGGTTCATTCCCTTATTTTGCTTTTTGGTTTGAACCATTTTTCGTTCAATATTGAACCGTTCAGAAAAAAATTTAACATTAGCGCCTACGGGGAATTTAAGTTGAATGTTGATCCTGGAACTTAAAGTCAGATTTCCTTCAAACTAACTTTGTAAAAAAATGGTTTTGATAAATAATGTTTGTAAAGTACTTTTCTGAATAATCTTCTGTGAGGACTCTGATTCCGACTCCGACTCCACAAACATGGCGGAAATGCAGACTCAGAAAAAAATGACTGACTGTGCAGACGATTTTTTGTTTATTTATTCATTTGTGTTATTTTATTTATTACTATTATTTTTTTTTTGGCAGACGATTTTTTTTGTAACAAAAGTGTTTCATTCGCGAGGGCATTTTATTCTTTATTTATATTTAACAACTGGCAATGGTTTAAAAGTGAAAATCGAGACATTTTATCGACGGACGAGTTTTTTTTCCTTTCTTTGATAAAATGTGTTTTGATGTACTTTGTACTTTTAATTTTTTTTTTTTTGAAAACGATTGAGGAATTTTTCTACGGAAGAACTGTAACAGTTACATTCTTTAAAAGGTGCGACAAAACTTCATTTATTCATTTATTTACTTTTTATGTGTCTATTTCATCTGATGAGAGGGGTATATTTTGCTTTTAGAAATCAGCTTTAAGTGCTAAAAAGGTATGTTTGACATAATGTTTAGTCTCAGATGATCAAGAGAATAATGATCAGATGCTAGAATGCCGATGTCGATGTACGGGAAAGTAGGCTCGTTTAGTTCGTGACAGAACTTCTTGTTAAAGAATAAATAAGTAAAAAGCATACACCGTTCTGTGTAGGTAGGGGCGATGGGAGAGATCGCCCCTGCCTTGAATTGCTCACCGCTGGTAAATTCTCAATATTAAAGTTCAAAAAAGTTACTTTAAGATTATCTCTGATGCAAGCAGAAAGGAGGTTTAGGACTCTCCTCAGAATACTTTTCGTACTTGACGTCCAAAGCATATAAGGTCAACATTTGTAAACCAAGATGTGTTGTAAAGGATAAGCAATGAAATCAATCTCCCCTCCCTTGAAACATTTATAGATCCTCCCTTGCAAGATGTTTACCACATTTTTTGGGATATTATTCACGAGGAACATGTATTTGTATGTCATTTTTAAGTATTCCTTAGTGTAAACTTAGATTTTACGATTAGTTTAATATGTCGTTTTATATTGCAGCTTATGTTTTTCAGTTTTAATCTGCTCCACAGACTGCTGAAAAAAATTCTGCTACTGGGTGTAGTTGCATCCAAACACCAATAAAAAAATTTCCTTCTTTTTTTTTTCGCTGCGGCAGGTGATTGATTCACTTAAAAAAAAAATTCTTACAAAGAAATAACAACTGAGAGATCAATCTTGTATTTATTATAATATTATCCTACTTTATCATTTTTAAGATTAATAATTGACTGGATACAAGAGTAGCAATTGAAGGGCATGGGAGATAAAGGGATTATGTGACAAAACAGAAATTGCGAGTAATTAAAGTTCAAAGTGTGCGTATGAAATAGGTCTAATGACATCTCCTTTTCGATGTGTACCAAGTTTTATTTGTTTAACTGTATCTATTGCTGACCATTGTCCAAAGTGTTCATTTTTTAAAATGCAACATAGCCCCTTCATCTTCCAAGACCTTCAACTATAAAAAAGAAAAGAAAAATAATAAATTTGAAGAATTATTATTAACTAAATTGTCTCAGGTTTTTTTTCAACATCTTGGCAACTCTTTGAGCCCAATCTTGGGTTTTACGAAAAAACTTAACGGTAGTTGTAAGTCCTGCTTATAATGTTTTGAGATAATTGCGAGTTGAGAAAAAGTCATTTTATTTTCTCTTCAAATCTGTTAATTATGCTCTTGACACTTCAGGTGTTTGGTAGGACATTACGTCAAAATTTCGATCGCTGAATCATTTAACGGGTGAGGAGCACCGCTAGAAAACCAAGAAGCGTTTCACATCAAGCCAAAAAGACAAAGGTTTAACGTTATATAAAAGACGAATTGAAAGGGTGGTTTCAGAGCCTTCAGATCACACCTCATCTCTGGAATAAATTTGATCTACGGAACATACTTCAAGAAGATTTGCTGGTTTTATTAATCGGGGGAGAAAAAAAGTGGATTTCAATACATCTTGGACTTGAGAAAATTTATAAGAGTTGCAGTTTTTTTACTTCAGATTAAATTTGATGGTGAAGAAATAGATTTACCCATTAAGAATTTGCTGAAAGAAAGGATACTTCTTTTCCGAATAGTTTGGTGACTATGTTTCCAACAAAAATCTTCATCCTGTTGCTTTTGTCGTCCACAGTTTTAAGCCATAAACGGACTTTCTCAAAGTTGAAACTGAAATCTGCTCTTTTGAAACTTTTGCTACTGAAAAAGTTGCACAAGAAGATAATTTTTGTGGTTCCGATACCTTACCCTAAGCAGTAAGTACCAAAAAATTTCTTATGTTTTCATTATTTAGAATTGTA
This sequence comes from Uloborus plumipes, assembly GCA_038373865.1. Taxonomy (NCBI): domain Eukaryota; kingdom Metazoa; phylum Arthropoda; class Arachnida; order Araneae; family Uloboridae; genus Uloborus; species Uloborus plumipes. Next base: position 14,019 of record JAXGGA010003580.1, read on the forward strand.
GATTGCTGTATATTTCATGTTTTAGTTTGGATCTCACTGTATATAAAAGTGAGGAAAAGGTGGAGGAATGAAAATGTAAAGTAATTTGAGGAGCAAAATGTTAAAATGAAAATCGGTTCTTCCCGTTAATGCACTATATTAGATACATTTTTAATCTTGGAGGTAATTTTTCGTTTTATTTATTGCCGCTATGCTTGGTCACTGTAACAGAAATTACTTCTTTGGCATTACTTTGCGTTGTCTTTTAAATGACCCTAACAAAATGCATTCCTAAACAAAACTAAAAGTTCTCTTACAATAAGAGAGAGGAAAAAAAACAACATCTAATATATAAATGACGCTTTATAAGGTAAAATAATATTCGCCAACAAAATAAAACAAGACTGAACGCCACACTAAATGCCAAAAAAAAAAAAAAAAAAAAAAATCAAGCCATTAAAATGCAGTAAAAGTTCCATTAAAATCTAAAATAAAAGCATGAGGAGCAAATATGGTTGCGACACGAGCGATATTTTTTTTGTTTTTGCCAGTTTAGAAAGTAAACAAACTATATCAAACACCATTAAAACGATTGAATCGCTTATAACAAAACGTACCAAATTATAGACATCTTGCCTTCAAACAGAATTGAACAAATATCGTTGTAACTTTGGAATTACAAAAAGGAAAAAAATGTCGATATTGTATCAGGCATAGTAGACGGATTATAACTTTTTTGTTTCTAGTCTAGGCAGTACTGACAAAACTCAATCATTATTCGTATAGGGTCATTGCACTGCACATGCATATTCCACAAAAAAGTCGTTATTTTGTCCCACACGTGACGCTCATGCATTTCATTGAAAAGTTGGGATTTTCAAGGGTAATGATTAAATTTTTGTTAGTTAAAAAATCTCAAAACGGTGTGAGTCTTCTAAGGCAAAAAACTTTGTGCATTGCCTTTTAAAATTACCATGTTAAAAATTTTCCTGAAATTTTACGGTAAAAGTTACTGCCATCCATGTTGCCAGTAACTTTTACCGTGAAATATTATTTTACTGTAAAATTTTACGGAAGGGAAAACGAGAATTAAAAAGCTCAAAATACGAACGACAAGGATCGAACCCGGGACCCAATTTTTTACACTGTTTTACTATCCACGGTTTTAGACGAGACACATCAGGAAAGCGGAAATAGGGTGTCATGTGCATTAGGGTGGGGCGAAAAATAAAAAGGTTTTCGGATCAACTTCTAATAGTTGCCAAAAGTTGCCTTTGGTGATAGTTAGCTTTTGTGCAAAATTTGAGAAAAATCGGTTAATATCTTCAGGGAGCGCTGCGATCGCAAAGTTTTATCATAGCTTTTATCGGGATTTTATGGTTAAAATATGAAAAACAATGCCGTTAGCTAATCTCATTGCATTTTTTTTACTCATGAGATATATTCATGCATTCAAAGCATATGAAATAACTCACAAAAAATTATTTTATATGATATATTTATATTTCAAGCATTTAAAAAGGAACAATAACGTGAAAAAAAGTGATTTTTTTTTTAAATATAAATATATCATATAAAATAATGTTTGTGAGTCATTTCAGATGCTTTTAATGCATGAAAACATCTTTTGAGTAAAAAAAACGCAAAGAGACTAGCTAAAGGCATTCTTTTTGATATTTTAACCATAAATTCCATAACAAAGCTATGGTAAAACTTTGCGATCGCAGCGCCCCCTGAAGATATTCACCGATTTTTCTCAAATTTTGCACAAAAGCTAACTATCACCAAAGACAACTTTTGGCAACTATTAGAAGTTGATCTGAAAAACTTTTTATTTTTCGCCCCACCCTAATGTGCATCTCATAGTAATTTTTACGTGGTGATCAATTGGCGCTACAATCACAATTTTCTTATCGGTGCAATTCACTGTAAAAATTTTCTGTACTGTAAACGCTACATTTTACAGTAAGCAACATTTACCATAAAAGCTTCCTGAATTTTTAACAGTGTACTATTTTTTAATGAAATATATGAGCGGCATAAGATGGCGGCGTTTTTGTGTTATGGCCCTATAGTGCTGTTCAGGTAAGGTTACCTCCGGCATTAATGATGTTTACCTTTTTTTTTTCGGGAAATAGGGAAAGGTAATTGCCCTCGGATTTGATACAAGTTGCAAAGGAGATGAATGAGGTCCCCATTCCACGAAAAACGGTAATTTTTTCCCGTACGTGACGCTTCTTATATTTCATTAAAAATAGTAATTTAAAAGGGGGTAATGAACAAAATTTTGTTGCTTAAGAACTTACGCACGTAGTGTGATTTCTTAAGAAAAAAATTTCGTCATTACCAAATACTTCTTAATGAAATATATGAACCGTCACATGAGGGACAAAATGGCTACTTTTTCGTGGATTAGCCTTGACATCATCTTTTTCAACGGTTTAAATTATTATTTCTCAACAAATGAGATATGTTTCACTTACACTGGAATATTAATCCATTAATGCCTGACATTTTTTTACAACGAAATTTTGTATACTGGTTACAAATAGTGTTGAATGGACAGGAAAAATAATAAGAAAAATATTATGTAAAAAATAATGTTTTTATTAAGGAAAGAAAAATCGTTCTCCAAAAGTTACGATAGACTTTAGAGGGTACATACTTTTTTTTACTAAATTTTTTTTCTGCCTACGATATAATATGTAAAAAGACATTTTATGAGAAGAAATAAAATCAGCAATGAACATAAACTGGGAAGCTAGGAATAATTTTGAAAACTTGGCTTTTTTTTTCTTGAGATTGTGAACAATATGATTTTTGATAAAGATCATATTAAAACTGCTACAGAACACACTTTACAATGGTTATGTGCTGCAATCTGTTGATTACGAATTGAAACAATACCAAGTTACTAATTTAACACTATTATTTGGTTGAAATGCTCATTTTGGGGAAATTCAGACCCTTTTTGGACCGTCCCTAAAAAGGGACGCTAGGCATTAATAGGTTGACTTTCAACATATACAATTGGTTTTGTCATTGCTAAATTAATAAATTAAAAATATTAACTAATTCATACAGCATATGACCCAAGGTTGGCTTAGGATGTTCCGCTCGTGACGCATACAAGTAAATTAAAGTTTAAACAACAAAATTATTAAATAAAAATAAAACTGTGTCAATGGTATCTATGCATTAAATGAAAAGATTAAAAAATGTATTTCTCCTATTCAGTTAAAACATAAAGAGCTATAGATAAATGTTGGGGAAAATTTTGGGATTTAGTTACCTGCACGTGACGGTGGTATGGCCCATGACGTCTTTACATGGTAGCCAATCAGCAGTCTCCAAATGTTTATACGCTCTCTAGCACATTAAAGTTTGCTTATGCCACCGAGATTATACGCTCTCTAGCACATTAAAGTTTGCTTATGCCACCGAGATTAGGAGGGGTATTTTCTCTTTTGAATAATAAGCGGATTAGAAGAAAAGTTGCAAAACTTAGCTCTGAACAATTTTTATTCCAAAGTAAATTGTGCGAAATATGATCAAGGACTCCATTCCTATATAAAATCAGCATCAAATGTACTCGAGCCAATTTTGTACTGTAAAATGCAATGCTACGTTGATATTGTTTTCAAAATACTAGCTTCCGGGGTCCTTTCTATAATAATTAGCAACTGTAAACAGTAATCGACTTTTTACAGTTTGTAATAAATATCTAATAAACGGGTATTGGTACTTTTTAATGCATTGGTATTGGTCAAAAAAAGTCTCCGTAATTTGCATGTAATTCTGGACCGTGAGTGCTTACAAGAGCTCTAGTAAGTCCTTTACTCGAAACTTCTTTCTTTTCTTCCGCTCTTGGAAACTTGTTTAGATATTGAGCAAGGTACATAAGTAAATGAATAAGTTTATTGAACCTGTCCTCTCTTCGCTTTCCCCAAAAAAGCATTGGAATCGCAAATTTTCCATAAGTTTTCATTATTATTATTGTGCCGACAGAGTGGTGTAGTGGTTAACCCATTTATGCTCAAGTTTTTTTTAACATTTTTTTTCAATTTTTATCTGCTTAAAACTCTCATTGGAATGTTTTACATACATTTTAGGCTGAAAATAGTTCGCCGTTGCCATATTTATTAAGTTATTTAACGTCCTGTTTATGGGAATTTTGCAGATAAGTGAGCAAAATACGACCTTACTTGACTTCACTTTTGCAAAGTAACATTACAGAAGGTATCTGTGATTGATTTCAAGCAAATCATTTTAAAATAGTTTAATTTTATGGAAAAAAAGTTCGCAAAAAAACTTACTTTCTGTGGCTACCCATGCTGGATCGTTGCTTGATTGATTTGTCTGAAAATAGCTGTCAATACATAAACTCTGATGTCCAAATAGTGGCTCTAACTGGTTTTCTCAAGAAGAAGGACTATTTAGCTTGTGAAAAACAGCTTTAGTAAAATGATACAACCATTACAGGTTTTTGAATGCAGTAACTAGCAATCGTCCCGTTTTTAGGCTACTGGGCATAAATGGGTTAAGACGCTGGCCTCTCAAGCAAAAAGGCGAAGGATCAAACCTGTCTCCTGTCGGTAAATTTTCAAGATGGAGAATACGGACAGCGTTCACGTCGTATGATGATGCGGCATGTGAAAGCTCCCTCGAGTAATGGTTTGGCATGGAGTATCTCTTGCAAGATTAAATTCCTGGTGCAGTTTCACATCGAGTAGAGTCCAGGTACCTCCATCTGGTGGGGAAACTGGGGTCAAAATTCTCGTGCCAATGGCGTTTCGCCGATAGTGGTGCCACATGAAAGAATGAGTGTTGGTCACTGGGTCTGCAAATGGTTAGTAACCAACATGCAGCTCCGTTTGAAAGGGCTGTGGTAGCTCGATCAGTAAGGCTGTCGGACTCAAAACCGGAGTGTCCCAAGCTCGATCCCAGTCGATCAAAGATCTATCGTCGGAACAAATGACGGCTGGGAGACGTAAAATAAGGGTCGTGGTCACAAAGTCCTCCAAGCGAAACGACACCTCTGGGGGTACTAAATCAGGGGTTTGCTCGGCCCTTGGTCTAGATTAAAAGAGCAGAGCGCTCTTCAAGGTTAAGGGGTTAAGGGATTACAGGGGGGGGGGTTAAGCGGGTTAAGCGGTTAAGGGGTTACAGTAACTTTCTAGCAATTTTCTTTAATATAAGTGAAAAGCGTAATTCTTTGAAACCTTTGTTTCTGCACTTATTTAACAATCAATAATTTATTTTCAAACATTAAAAATTTTGTCCTTTTTTTGAAAATTTGAAAAATTCAAGAAAATTTCAAATTTTTAAAAACCCTAAGGCTTTTTTGTTTTTGCACTAATTTCAAAATTTCTTTTTGCTAGATGATAACAAGAATTACCTCTAAAAATTGGTGCATTCATTTTCTTATATATTGATTTGAAAATATTTTGTGACCTATTATGTAAAAAATTAGTGGAAAATTTTGCTTTTAAAAGTTTAACAAGCTCTAAAAATTTTAGTAATCAATAAAATGCTTATTCAATGCACAGTTTTGTTAAATATATTATCCTGAGAGCAAAAAATATTGCTTTAAAGTTGTATCTTTAATAGAAAAAATTCCTTAGCGCTTCCATTAACGTGGAAACACTAAAAACTGATCATCGAGAAAAAACGCTTTAAAGTTTTGCTTTCCTTTAGAACACACAGCGTACATGCCCTAAAGTCACTCATAGCTTTTCAAAAAATTGAGCTAGAGCAATGCTACTTTTTCCGAGTGGTTTAAATACTTTTTACTTTTGAAATAAGCAATACATTTTTTTGGTCGTTTGGTCATTTTTGAGGTACTGTGACCCCTTAAACCACGAGTTATGGTAGGTGTGTGTGACCCTGGAGAGTGAAGTGAAGCCCCGTTTGAAACAAACAGCAACAAACATTATTATTATTGTTTTGCTTCTATTGCTTAAATATCTATGTGCCAAAACACACTTCCATTTCAATATTTGCAGGGATGATTACCCCAGAATGAATTATTTACCCCAAGAAGAAGTGATGCAGCCCATTCACCCCATTGGTTGGACGATGGATCGCCACATTAGTCTGATGAGAACTCGAAGGGCAAGATGATGTAGCAATGATTCTGTAGACACCAAAACAGGACTTTGCCGAAATCTGGACTGGGACTGGCGTAACCTGAAAATTGAGAGCTTCAAAGCTCAATAAGTAATTAAAAACTAACGAGTTACTCAAAACTGAAAAAAAGAGAAAGGAATGAAAAAGGTTTCATTTTGGAACAAGCTGATGATTCTTAGAATAAAACGATTTGTCACTGGTAAAGATAGAAAGAAAAATTCAAATCGAAATTTAGAATAGCGAAATGTTTTATTCAAATAGGAATAAAAGCTTGGTTTTAGTTGATATTTTCAAAACAATTTTTTATTTCGAATTTATATTTTTGAATATTACATAAAATTGCAAGACTAAAAAGATATTGAAGTTCCTTTAACATTTCGTTTTTCATTTATATCAATTTGCCAGTATATTTTTAAAGAAATGCATGCTGTCTCGCCATACGTAAGAATAACTGCTTTAATATCCATATAAAATGTTTTGGACGATCCTTACTCTAATTGTAACAATGTAACGTTTATTTCTTCACTTAAAACATTGCTACAAAGCAAACCAATTGAGAAAAACGACTTTTTTCACTGAGAAATTATTTTCTGGTTTATAATCGTACATTTTAGGAAAGTAAAAATGAATTGTAAAATTGGTTGAAAAATAGCCTAAGCTGTTGCAACATAGAGCTATTACAGGACCTCCATACCTGTGTAACCCAGGATATTGATTGAAAACGTCGCGTTCTACCGACTACAACGCAGTGACAATGTCAAATAAAGTTCATTTATGTTTTGAAATTTCATCATGTTGAAACCACGAATTATTGTGTGTGGTTGCTCAAACTGTTGGTTACTGGACAGTTATAATTTTTTTAAGAAACACATTTTACATGCAAAATTAAGATAATACAACGTTTTGTCGCACAAATAAGGCATATTACTGCAGACATGTGTTTCGGGGTTACAAGGAGCTCCTTTTCAAAGCGAAGAAGTGCGAGCTTGAGGAGGAAACCTCATCCGAGAAATGCAACACGGTAAAACAGAAGACAGTTTAAATAATAAAAATTTGAGATTCACAAAACAAATAAGACAAAATGACACCTAGAGCCGAAATTTATGACATAAATCCATCAGAAAAAATCGCTACATAATAAAAAAGTATATATATTTTACAATAATTGAAACCGTTCTGAATTGCTAATTTATTTAGAGCGGTTTCAGACTGCAGTTGTATAGCTCCGTGGGAATTGAATTAAAAAAAAAATGTTTATTCTAAACAAACTACATAGTTTATATCTGTGGCTTGGTTCTAAAAGGGCCAATGTCAATTTTTTCACATTCTGTGTTATTTACATCAAAAGTTTCCAATTTAGTAAAACTCTAATTCTACAAAGGCCAATGTCTATATAATATATAATAATATATATATTATATAAATTATTATATATATTATATATTTATATAATATATAATATAATATATAAAAATTTCATATGATATAATAATGTTTCTTTACACTAACAATAAACAAATTCCAAAAAATAATAATGGGAATCTTAATATAAGAAAGTTATCATTCTAAAAAGTCTCAAATATTTTTCATCGCCTTTTTCTCGAAACTAACATTTTTGACTTAGGCCCTTTTAGAACCAAGCCACAGATATACAGAAGGCGTTGGGAAATACAACTGGAAATTTAATTGTCTTTGTTATTTATTTATACATAATTTATGTTTCACTCGTGCTACGTGTCATGGTACAGCATTGATTTTGATTAATAAAATATTTTGTATCAAATCTTCTTGTTTTTTTAACTAAGTCCCACTGTCACGTTTTAAACACTCACAAAGTCACATATTTGAACAAGAATCGCATATTTTAACTGAGCTGCTGGCTTGGAGTTGCTCTGTTTGTTTTGCAGGGTTATTATTTAATAAATGTTTTGACACCAGCATCTTACAATACCTAGGAGTCGTAATATCAAAATGAAATACATTTTATTTTACACCCATTTTGCTAATTATAAGCTGAACTTAGTTCCGAACAAAGCAAGTAACTCTTCAGCCCTTAAATAGATAAACAAACAAACACATAAACACAATGCACACAAACACATAAACACATAAAAAATGCAACAATGACTATGCATAATTTCAACAGTATCATGTCAAAAATTACCGTTTCTGAAGTCAACAAAGAAAAAGTGAAAACAGGCAACAATGCAGTTACTCATTATGTTCAGTAGAAAAGCTTTATAATTTGTCCATTGGTGTCAAAATTTTTAAAGTGAGTACATACATTGCTTAGGCAGATACACAGAAGCAGTTGCATTTTAAAATTTGTAAAGAATGGCTCCGTTCCACAGAATCGTCCCTTATTTCATGGGCAACAAATTGTATCAAAAACTAGGTCAGATTCCGAGTATAGAGAAAGCCTGGAACCTTGTTCGATTTCAAGTTGGGAGGGAAATCTTTCAAAACCAATACGTCACAGTACCTCATATTCAAGATGCTGTCTTCTACGGTCAGAACTTCGTTTTCAGCAAAAAAATTGACGTGAGTTTTGTTATAAAATCTATCGCTTTTGTCTGTAAGCTATACAGGGTGTCTCAGTTAAGTGTTTGAGAATTTCTAGGAGGGGTAGATGGTGCATCCTGACGGCTCGAAATCATACAGCAATCTGGGGTCATTCTTGAAGCGGCACACAGAAGCAACGTAAAGGAAAGCGACTAAAGTGGAAAATATTTTAAATAATAATACATGTATAAAAGCAAAGGGTACATGGGTCAAAGTAAGTGTTCGAAGCTTTTTTCTACCGGCTGCATTGTACACCTCACATCTTTGAGGCATGGAACTCCGAAAGGTCTGGAATACTCCCGGCGAAGTCAAATCGCATCGCGTCGGAAAAGTATTTCCGACACCTCATTGCTATACGATTTCGAGTCGTCTGTATGCACTGCGTCACTCCTAGAAGATCTGTCACTCCTAGAAGAAACCCTTCATTGGGACAGCCTGCATAATTTAATGAGTGTTATCTAACGAAGAAGCATTTACGTGCGAGCACTAAGGTCGTACTCGAGTACCCTTCTAGTTTAATGGGAGAATGATTCCATGATGGTTGATGATGTTAGTGTTTAGTATCCGTGCAGTATTTTCATAAACAATCGGCTAACCGGTGATTCCATTAGAACTCTGGTAAGCTTCCGTTAAAGGTAAGTCGATTAGCGCATTTTGCATTTTTGGTCATTTTAATTTATAAATAGCTATTGCAAGCTAAATATTTGATAGCTGGCGACATTCAACAACAGTTTCTGAATTTTAGGGCTTCCACATATTTGTATCTGTGGCCAATTGCTTTAAACAATTTTTTATTGCCGCCAAAATAAGTAGTCTAATAATCTTCCCATCAAACCGAGAAGGTCCTGTTGCCATTTGGAGGAAGATTGATGAAGTTTCATTCCCAAAACTGGTTTTTTAAGACATTTTTCAATTTCAGGAAAAGAAAAAAAATTCCAAAGACTTAGATCGGGTGATTAAAGCGGCTGAAAAACAACAGGACTGCGTTTGGAGGTAAAAAATTAAGTGATGGAAATCCGCGATCTACCATTTCCATCCCGGAAGATTTAATGGAATCGTTGCTATGATATGGATTGGCATAATACAGTTCTTCACACAGCTTGTGCTTCCAAACCTTATTTTCCATTAGGCACATGATGCTGAGAATAGCATTCCTAAGCCCCAGGGGCCCCAAACAGTTTCTCATAATGTAGAAAATTGAGCCAAAACGTGACTTAAACTTGTTTGTTATAAAAATTAACATAAATTGCGATGTAAAAAGTGTGTAGCAAATGTGACTTTTGACATCAGAACAGTCTTTTTTTTTCTGCTATCTAATATTTCGATTCGGCTGTTTACACCTTTGGTGTACCCAGCTTGTAGTATGTGCAAAAAAAAAAAAAAAAAAGCGAGCTATTGCAAATCTGAAGCACTTTTATCGATTGTACTGTTCAAGGGGGCTCCAAAGATAATTCTCTTAAAATTTACAAGTCGGGACTCGGCTTAATAAGCTTTAGTTATTTGTCTTGAGTTGATTTGGAGTAGTATATTGGAGTTTTTAACACCTTGTTGGACCTTGTGCTTCGGTAATGGTAACATTTGGTTGATATTTAGTGGCGTATTGCAGTCCTTAGGTAACGCGTGGTTGAATGTTATTGTTGAATTGCAACGCGCGGTTGAATTTTAGTGGCGTACTTTGGTTCTTATGGACATTGGTCTTCGATAATGGTAACTTTCGGTTGATTTTTAGTGGCGTATTGCAGTTTTCAGCGGAGTTCATGTGTCGGAAAGCCTTCGTTATGTTCTGTCAGTTTTTGGGGACAGCCCATATGTAGAGTCGCAGCAGCTGTTTGACGCTGTCACCAATAATTTTTTTGCAAACTCGCCGATATAAGGTTCATTATATTGTGGATTGGTGTATTTTCAAACATCGACTTTGATTATCTTCTTAATATTTAAATGCTATGATACACGAAATGGATATATGTTTCAGGCATTCACTCAGCTAAGACTAAAACCACCGAGTTATAAGATCATAGGCAATATGGATAACTTATTGAATATCGGTGCTTCCGCTTGGATTCCTTCATTCAACTGCGCTCCTTGGAGGCCAGCAGATTCTTCTGATGTAAGTATTACTAAAACTAACGATATTTTAAAAAATAGAGTGTAGAATAGGGGGCACTTATCACTTGGGCGATTTGTTAACTAGGGTTAAATAGGATAAAAAACGGCCTTAAGGGAGAGCAGTTGCATTTGTGATTCAAATTAACGTGAGTAAAATTTGAAAGCAGTACTATTATTAGTATATATATTCAATAGTCAGATGCGCGCCAAGCAACTAGAAATCTTTATTAATCGGTTTTGTCTCTTTTGAAATGATCACACAATATGTTTCTTTAACTAAAGTGGAATACTTTTGTGTTAAATAAAATCAAATAAAATGGGGGAATGGTTTGAAATCACTGCAAGTTACAGTGCCGCAAGATTTACCTTAATCCTAATTAAATGGTAAATATTATGACTTAAAGAGAATATTTTACGAAAGTTTTACTAAAGCACGTTACTAAGTATGAAAATATGGACTTAAAATTAAAATAATTGACATTGTGATATAGTATTAACTCGTTCTCAAATAAATTAATCCATAATTCCTTCCATTAGTTTTCATGTAACAGATCTTTAAACGTTTCTATTTCCAGGTGGTGATTTCTCCAATGACGTTCGTTGAATTTCGTTCTCGTGTCTTACGGATTCTATTAATGCTCTTAATTGTTGTGGAATTTATTAAATTAATTGCAGTTGAGATCTTGCCTGTACCGAACAGACCAGTCGTTTTTTGAAGTTTGCTTACACGGGTATAAAAATTATGAGAACAAACAACAATTGAATAAGTCTAGTATTGCTTGCTCGATTCTGCCGGAAATCTAATGTGTACAAATGAAACATTTTTAGCACATTCAGACAAGTCTCGGTAGCCCGAAGCCTTATAAATCGAGCATACCTTTTTCTCAAAGTTTTCATTGGGTCCCAAACTTTTGAGTGGGTTGTGGAAACTTTCATTAATTCGAAAAATCCGACAACTCGAATGTTTCAGCCGGTCCCTCGGGACCTCGAGTTATCCAGAGTAGTGTGTTTTTGCACTTTATTCCCAAAATTTTAATGTTTGACTTTTATTTGGGATGTATTTGAATATTGAGTATTAGCAACCTTTATGTAATATAATATGAAGCATTAACTTTCTAAAATGTTTTTTTGTACTTTGAAAATAACGATTTGTATCCTTTTGTAGCTGTGACCTCCCGATGACATCAACAACACTTAACACTAAGATTGCCCAAGCTGTCATTTAGACTGCTTTCTAATTTCAATTAGAAAAATAATTATGTATATAGTGACACAATTTCTTAGGATTTTGGAACTTTTCTACAACATACACTGAAGTGACAAAAGTCATGGGATACCTCTTAATATCGTGTCGGCCCTCCTTTTGCCCGGCGAAGTGCAACAACTCGACGTGGCATGGACTCAACAAGTCGTTGGAAGTCTTCTGCAGGAATATTGAGCCATGCTGTCTCGATAGACGTCCATAATTGTGAAAGCGTTGATGGGGCAGGATTTTGGGCACGAACAGACCTCTCGATGGTGTCCCATAAATGCTCAATGGGATTCATGTCGGGCGATCTAGGTGGCCAAATCATTCGTTGGAATTGTCCAGAATTTTCTTCAAACCAATTGCGAACAGTTGTGGCCCGGTGACATGGCGCATTGTCATCCATAAAAATCCCATCGTTGTTTGGGTACATGAAGTCCATGAATGGCTGCAAGTGATCTCCAAGTAGCTGCACATAAGCATTTCCAGTCAATGTTCGGTCCAGTCGCACTAGAGGACCAAGTCCATGCCATGAAAAAATAGCCCACACCATTACGGAGCCACCACCAGCTTGAACAGTGCCTTGCTGACAGTTTGGGTCCATGGCTTCGTGGGGTCTGCGCCACACTCGAACCCTACCATCGGCTCTTACCAGATGAAATCGTGACTCATCGGACCAGGCCACGGTTTTCCATTCATCTAGAGACCAACCGATATGCTCACGTGCCCACGAGAGTCGCTGCAAGCGATGTCGTTCTGTCAGTAAAGGCACTCGAGTCGGTCTTCTGCTGGAATAGCCCAAGAAATCCAAATTTCTCCGCACAGTTCTAGCAGACACGTCCATTGTACGTCCCACATTGATTTCTACGGTGATTTGACGCAGTGTTGCTTGTCTGTTAGAATTTACGACTCTTTGCAGACGTCGCCGGTCTCGATCTTTAAGTGCAGGCGGTCGACCACTGCGCTGTCCATGGTGGGATGTTATGCCTGAAATTTCATACTCTCGGCACACTCTTGACACAGTGGATCTGGGAATGTTGAATTCTCTAACGATTTCCGAAATGGCATGACCCATGCGTCTAGCTCCAACTAACATTCCGCGTTCAAAGTCTGTTAATTCACGTCGTGCGGTCATCATCACGTTAAAACCTCTTCACATGAATAACTTGAACAGAAATGAAAGCTCTGTAAAAGCACTGCGCATTTATACCTGTTCTATGCGATGCTACTGCCATCTGAAAATTTGCATATTGCTATCCCATGACTTTTGTCACTTCAGTGTATATTGCGTTTATTTATAATTACAGTTATTTCTCTCTCACCTCCTTCATTTCCGGTATTCTTATGCGTTATATCAATATTGTCCAGTCAGTCAAAATGACTGCTTTGTGCAATCTGTTGTAAAAAAATCAATACTTTTCAAGGGCATAAGATTTTCTGTGATTCTTTATTTTTTGTATTACGATAGATAATGATTCCTAATATTCGAACGCTTCACAAATTAAAGCCAAAGATTCAGGAAATCAAGTGCAAATATCTATACTCCAGATCCAGAACGACGTAAGTCCAAAAATGGCGATTTTCACTTTTTTGCTGCATTACATGTTGAATCTTATTCTGCATCGACCCATAAGAACGTTATTCCGTAAAAGAAATTCCTTCACAATTATTTAGCATCGTTGAAAGAGCGCAAGTCCCATCCTTTGCATGCATCCAACAATCGTTTTCGCCCTCTACTGAAAAGTGACGAAAATGGACTTACGTCAGTCTGGTTCTGAGATGCGTAAAAATATCACACCGTGAAATGAACTGCGCAATGGGCGGATTTCATAAAAAGATGAAATCGATTAATCAAGAATGTAAATTTAATATTTATTACTCCGCTTATGAGAATTTCCATTTCAAATTTCAGTTCTTCCGTCTGTTCCATCTTCGTCTCGTCTCCAGCCCATCCCAGGGTCCAGAAAAGTACATCACGGTGACATTTAAGGACCTGCATAAGCGCTGCGTCCCTCCGCCCGAGCCTGGATCAACAAGTGTGCAGTTGCCGCCGCTATCATGTAACGTATCGTTAGAAGTTTAAAGAAAATGCAGTTCTTTAGTAGCACAAGTAACGTTTGAACGCTTTATAAACATTGTAAAATGGTGGTCACGACGTTGACTATCATTTTGAAACGTTTACGAAACGAAATGTGCTACCTAGGTTGACTGTAGGAAACCGATTAAAACTCGACTCGGGATCGATATTCCTTTTTAGTATTTATATGTAATTGAAACACCATTTTAATACACACAAATAAACTCTTTACACGTAAGAAAAAATCTACAAGTACGAATAATAAGCTTTCATAATTAATTCCGCGTTCCATCAGAACAAAAAACAAAATTTTACTGTTGCCAAATACAGAAATGCAAAGTTACAAACGAAAGTTCAAGGCTTTATCGAAACTAATACAGGCTCAGTTCCTACATTGACACTTGATTTTATGAATTATTGAAGGCTATAAAAAATGTCCATAAAATCGAGATTTTGTAACAGTTAAATGGAAATTCTTTCACTTCTTGAATCTTTTGCATTGTTACAATTTGTAATGTTTTCAGACTTGGTAAGAAATTCCTGAAATCTCATGAGTGTTCGTAAATTAGAGGCTCGTAAAATCTAGGATCAGCTGTGTTCAAGTTTCCTAAGTTTTTCGGCACGCATGATGCTGAACTACATGTGTTGTGCATTGTAAAAGTAGCGTATATCCTCGTAAATAAGTTCACTATGCTTTACTATCAAGTCCCTTTGATAAATGCCAATTAAGTAAAATATACAAGCGTTCATCTGATATTTACCATTAGATATTTACCTTTGGAATATCGCTTTGTTTCGCTTTTACACTATAAGATGCATCGAAATGTGAGACCACTTTGTAAAAAATAAGCATTTTTACACTGTAGAGATACATTTGCTTTACGATGAACAGCACCCACGTCAATGTATTTATCTCCCCAAAAACAACAGTGTTGTAAAAAAATCCCCCGCCAAGAAAACCTTAAATACTCAGCCTTTAAAAGTTATGATATCGAGTTTTCCCGCCAAGTTTGTGCCAAACTACAACTAACCTGTATGTATAGTTCTTTTAAATTGTTTTCAGTCCTGCCAGGCGGGAAGTTTTTACTCATTAAGCAACCACCTCACAAGACAAAGCTTCCCGCCTGGCAGGACTAAAAACAATTTAAAAGAACTATACATACAGGTTAGTTGTAGTTTGGCACAAACTTGGCGGGAAAACTCGATATCATAACTTTTTAAGGCTGAGTATTTAAGGTTTTCTTGGCGGGGGATTTTTTTACAACACTGTTGTTTTTGGGGAGATATCACATGTTTTTGCATTAATATTATTTCTTTGCCTGTTTTTTTTTCTCTTCAAAATTTGCTTTGCATGTTTTTTTCCCTTCAACATTTTTCTTGGCGGTCCAACATCTGTTGATTTCTTGGCGGCATGCATTTGGTGCAAAAGTTCAAGGATCTTCTTCAGTCTAGGATAAATTTGAAATCAATCACAATGTACCACCCGAAACGACGCAAAACAAAGCTAGTTGCTAACAATACTACGATTAAATTAAAAGTTAAAAAAAAACCCCAACCCTTACTGCCGATCTCATATTAAAATGAACTAAATTGAAGATCCCTTTTAAAAGCCTTATGCAATAAAATCAATTACAAATATTTTATTTGTTAACAAATAGAAACTGGCAACAGATGAAATTATAAATCATTGAGTTTTCTTTCCTCGTGGCCCAACAATTAAAAAAAACGCTCAGATGTTGAACAGAGCTAGTAGATAGAAATCGGACCAATTTTAAGCATTAATAACTCCGGGGTGCGATGACCCCGGGGGGTAAATTTTGGGAAAATGTCCTCAATGTCTCATCGAGAATATTCATACCAAAAATCAACACTAAAGACCCCCGGGGAGAAAAGATACGGAAAATAAAAACGAGGGGGGAGGGGGTGGGGGTCGAAAAACCCCCTATGCCGAGCTTTGGGACAAAATAAATGTGGGTGCAAAAGCAGAGCTCAATCCGAGTTACCGTTTAGTCTGGACCCCTGTCAAACAATTTTTAAAAAGTGCGAAAAATAGCGATTTTATAACATATATCACCCCTCCCCCTGAGGGTCCTGGATGTTTTGCTTTAGTATGTGCCGTCAGGGGCCGCTGGAGATTGAGTATACCAAAAATGAACTCTAAGGATCTTTATGGGGCTGAGATACAGAGGGGTGAAAACCCCGGTTTGGTTACTCGCGTAAACAGTCCTAGTCGCTCTTTTACATTTTTATTGGCGACGGAAATTTCTTGGCGGCTTGTATTTGGTTTTCTTGGCGGGGCGGGACGCTCCCGCGTTCCGTGATATTGATGCTGTGATGGAGTTTGTTTTCATTGCTAATCGTGTACGCTGCACTTTCTTAGTCAATAATTCAGAGCTGAGAGAAATCAATGTAAAGTTAAGACGGCAGCTGAATTTAACTGAAAATAGACGAATTCATTAATTATTGTGTCCTAAATTACGAAATAATACTAATTTGGTTTATTAGTAATATCAACGGTGATTAAAGTTGTACAAAAATAAAATCTTGCTTAAAGGAATCCGTAACAAATTTCGAATTTTTTGATATTTTGTTTGACTCCCAACTCTGAGCCGTTCTTGAAGTAATCGTTTGTGAAAACATTTTTCCATAGTTCATCTCTCTCATTGTTGATTTAATTAAGATGATTTTAACTAGCGCAAACAATGACCAATATCAGTCCCTTCCCCGTGTGTTTGAGTGTGAGTGCGTGCTCCTTCCCCTCCATGTACTGCAGGGGCCAGTGAGCAGGTCCTGGTTGTTTAAGCACTAGGTCGCGAGATGTTGGCAGATGGCCAATCTGAAAGAGGGACTGCACGATGGTCCAAAGAATAAAACATACAGCAAATTCGTCATTGCTGAACAATTTGAAAAATCGATATCTCCCTATTGAGTTATTGGCACCAAAATACAATCAACATCTACACCCTAGTAAATCTTTTATGAACCAATATTTGTCTGAATCCGTCCGCTACTTTTTGAGATAAAGAAGTTGCGGACACAGAAGGGAACGTTTGATTGCTATAAACCTCGCTCTTCGAGGAACAGGTACCAGAACTCATGGACACCAATTCACATTAGGATGCATTTATTAGGGGGATATATTACTAGCTAATCCATAGAAATAATTGAATCGTTTATTTCGAAAAGGTAACATCTCTATTTTGATCTCCTCTGTCTCTTTAGAAAATTAAACAGCGCATGGTTATATTTTTGAATGTCATAATCAATGGTTATTTGGTAAATTATTGCAGTAATTGTGTACTTAACTAAAGGCATTTTTTCATTGATTATGACATTCAAAAATATAACCGTACGCTGTTTAATTTTCTAAAGAGACAGAGGAGATCAAAATAGAGATGTTACCTTTTCGAAATAAACGATTCAATTAAAAAAATCGTCACTTGAAATATAATTATGTGAATATATTTGTGAAATGTAAGGAACTGAACATTTTCGCAGTGTTCGGCAATTTAAGAAATACCACTTTTTACTTTTAGGACATTTTAATGCAATAGTACGAGCCTAAATTAGTTTGCATTTATAAGATTTTTCTCCTAATTTTATGAAACATCACAGGAAAAATTGAATGATTGTATGTAAGGTTACAAATTCGATGATACTTTGTAAAATTGTTGTTTTCTTTATTTTTTTTTAGTTCCAAGAACGCTGTATGTGATCACAGATGTAGTTTTTGCTTCGTATGTAAAGATTAAGGTCAAAATTGGCGAAGAACGAAGAACTTACAGAGAGAATAAAACGATTCCTATTGGCTTTAGTTACCACAAGTACAAGGTGGGATGCGACGGAAAGATAACTAAAGAGGTGATTGATTTGTTTTTATTCTTAAATGACAAAAATATTAGTCAACCAACAAAGTTCATGGGTGAATATCAGGAAAAGTGCCAATTTGACAGTGGAAATTTTCAATTTTTAAAGATATTCAGAAAATAAAATTAATAGGGTATTTCAAATACACATTAGTAACATTTTTTTTTAAATTAGGGGCATGGTCAAGGTGAACATTTACCCCTATTTTAGGGGGGTTGTCTTTGAACGTTACCGACATGATGAGAATGCTACCGATCTGACAAATATTACAGATTCTACACACTTCTAGTGCACAAAAGTAAACATATTCACTCACTACCTTTTATGTAAATAACTAAAAATATAATAATACTTACACAGCCTGAACGCTTTTTTTGTATCATAAATAGAATTAAGAGACCAATTAAAAGTTACTTAAAAATTAAATTAGTGCGACAAAATTTTTTTCAAACAGATAAATAGGTTAATAGTTAAAAACTCAAAATGGTTAATAGTTAAAAACTAAAATTCTTAATACAATCTTAAAAAATGAACTTAATTCAAGACAGAGTTTGGCCGGGGAGGGGGGGGTATTTGCACTAAACTGTTCGTAAGTTTTCCATTTTAACACTTTACCGACCGGGCGTCGATTAATCGACGTTTTGTTCCCAGCGCTTACCGACCGGGCGTCGATTATTCGACGTTTGCTCTCCGGCGCTTACCGACCGGGCGTCGATTAATCGACTTTGAACCGATCTGTGGTGACTACCTTTTTCACCAATCAAGGTCTAGGCCAAAATCGAGTCGGTGTCTTGGACGATCTGCAGCTGAGCGGGCGGTGAAAGGGCATAGGATGTTCGAATCGCTACCGGTCGGTAAAGTGTTAAAACAAATTTATATTTTTGGGTGCAGTAGTTACGAACGAAGGTCTGAATATTGATGTAATAGAAAAGAGAGTGAAAACGGCAATAATTTTGTTTAAAAACTCAAATTGTGCGGAAAAATTAATGTTTTTGAAGCATTTAAAAAAACAATAAATAAACTGCTGCCAATAAGGGAAAATTTGGCGATGCACTTGAAATTATCTTTGTTCTTTAAAACTTAACACAAAACACAAAGAAATAATTGCGAAAAAACATCGGTTATGCACGCATCCGTTTCGTAACAAATATCTTCTACTTCGGCCCTGCCGACATGACCGGTGCCGACATGACAAATTTCCCGCAATATGATAACTGAACATCCCTAATTAAAGATTCGAAAATAAAAACACCTTATTATGCCCATGACGGTAGGTTTCTTTTCCATTATGCAAAAATAGATTGAAAAATTAATTTATTTTGTGTCTTAATTTCCGCTGCCGACATGACACTTCATTTGGTAGAAACAGAAAAGTCAAGATTGAAAAAATCTTACCCGTAATTCAATGCAGCCGAAGTGAAAGTTTTCTATCGGAACTGAAACATCGCATATTAGAGCTTCACCCAGCTTAATTTTTGGCGCCAAAAAATGTTTTGTCTAGATTTTGTCATACCGGAAGTTGGCTCCCTCGTCAAGTTATGAAAAGTTGTAATAAGCAGAAATTGCTTTTTTTTATCAATTTCAATTCATTTTATCTTTAACACAAGAGTTAATCGTCATAGATGAACATAAAACACGCTATTTCCCTGTGTATTTGTTTCTTCTGCGATGTTTTATAATCCACAGGATTTTTTTGAACTTTGCGATTCGAATGTGTGACGCGCTGCCGACATGACATTGAGGCAACAAAAAGAGTTCTATTGTCACAAATTAAAGCAAAACCTGAAAATTTTGTCAGGGATTGTATGTGCGACGCAGTTTACTGTATGATAAAAGAAAAATCTTTGGTTTTTATTTGGAAGTGCTCGAGAAATTCATTTGTGACTTAAATTAGCACTTTTCCTGATATCCACCCCATGCGGTTTTTATTTATTGCTTACTTCTCTGGATTATATTGAGTAAACAGAATGAAGTGGTGGGGGTATCTTTGTATACACATTAAAGCTTATTTAATGCAGTATTATTTAGAGTATTTGATTAGTTTGATTACTTTGAACTTAAGTGAAAAATCTGTAGTTGAGTATGGCAGTGTCAAACGCAATAATTAGTGCTTGTTTACTTTATGAGTTCAAACTTGGTATCAAAGCTGCAGAAGCTTGTCGTAAGATATGCACTGCTTTTGGGGAAGGTACTGTAGCTGAACGGACGGGTCAGAAGTGGTTCAAGAAATTTGCCTCGGGGGATGAAAATCTGGAAGATGAACCTCGCTCCGGGAGACCATCAACGGTCAACAACGACGAGATCAAGCTGGAAATCGAGCAGGATTCAAGTCAGACATGTCAAGCACTTGCCTTAAGATTCAATGTGAGTGATGAAACTATTCGTAAACATTTGCACCAGCTTGTGAAACGATGGAAGCTAAGCAAATGGGTACCACATGAATTGAGTGAAACGAACACACAGAGCAAGAATCACTCAAGAAACTCTGGCACGATCACAGTGGGAAGTTCTACCCCACTCTCCGTACTCACCAGACCTAGCCCCAAGTGACTACCACCTGTTTTTGGCAATGGACAACCATATGCGCAATCGGCGGTTTCAAAATAAAGAGGATTTGGAAAACGAGGTGAAAAACTTTTTTAACTCTCAAAACCCAACTTTTTATAAAAACGGGATATATGGTCTTCTGTTTAGGTGGGAAAAGATAATATTTGCTGATGGTGATTATTTTTCTGAATAAATTTAATTTAAACCCATTTTTTTGTGTTTTATTTATTAACATTCAAAACCACACGAACTTTGTTGGTTGCCTGGTATATAGGAAAAAATCACTACTGTGTTATATATGCTAATTACAGGGTAATCTCCAAAGCATTCTGAGGAAGGCTGAGTATAATTTTGCCAATAAGTTGTTAAAGCGTTATTGCTCATACTTCTTGTAGCGCTAATAGCAGCTCCAGATTCGTTTCTGGCAGTAAATTACTTGCTGATAAGTGTAATCATAGAAAGACATACATGCTCGATGGGTTTCAGATCCAAAGGATTTGCCGCACAATCCATAGGTTCGATATTTTCACTCATTTGCTAGAATTTCAGCAGCTCTTTGAGAGTTACCCATAGTAGCTCCAAAAAAGACGTAATCTCCTTCGAAGGTGTGAAGGTCTAACAATCATGATGCTTCTCAAAGCAAGAACTCCACGAACTTGAAACTGAGTAATTTAGGAAATCCGGAAAGAGTAATACCGATTATCTATCCGATTTCAGAGTTTCCGATTAAACAACCGCTTAAAAATTGCAGTGGCTCAGTCTGCGACTCTCCCCTCCGCCGTGGACCCCGTCGTTTTTCTTACACATGTATTTTAACCCTTCAGTGCACGGTATACCAGATCTGGCACAAACCAAATAAACCCTCATATATTCCTATGATTTTTAAATGCAGTTAAACTGAGCTTTGTGCCCCTTCTGGAACATTGCTATAACAGCTCAGTGTGATTTTTATGCACTTTAGTTGCACTAGTCTAGGTATTACAGTTTTTGCTTTTGAAAAATAGAATGTCTGCATTACAGTAAGAAGGGTGCTTAAGAGCAAGAATCTGAGAGAGTGTCACGCCTGTGATTCATGACCTCTCAGATTTTTTCCAAAAAATTACCAAATGTTTATTATCTTATTGAAAGACCAAATCCAGAATGTTTTGCTCTAAAGTTGACTTGTTTAGTTTTTATGGACCCCTAAAGTTGAAGGTGCGGCATCAAAAATTAAGCGGATTTTCAAGACAAGGAAATTGCTGTGAACCAAAACCCTTACCAGGAGCTGTTTAACTCCAATTTTCTTTTTGTATATGGAATATAGAAGGTTGAAACTTTACAAAATGAGTGTTAAATTTGTGGTAAGTTGTTGCGGTAAGGTCAGTGAAGGCCCTCAAAAAAGGGTATTTTTGACGTTTTTTAGCGTTTTTGAGGTCAAAAAACAGCTTGTAGATTTCAGTTGGCACGGCAAAAGTAGTGTCGTTTGAAAGACCAGTATAAGCACTTTAAAATAATGTATAAATAACCGAGGAAAGTTCAACGTGCTTTTAGTTGCGTAAGGCCGAAATATGAAAAATGTCATATTTTACCGATATTCAAACGGTCATAACTTCCTCTGCCAACAACATATTGAAATATTTTTTTCGCCAATGTCATACTCTATTCTTTGTTTTAACAGAACAGTTGAGTCCTTTGAGGCGAAATGTGAAAAAATTTTTTACAAAAAATTTATTTTTTT
Organism: Uloborus plumipes; assembly: GCA_038373865.1. NCBI lineage: Eukaryota > Metazoa > Arthropoda > Arachnida > Araneae > Uloboridae > Uloborus > Uloborus plumipes. The sequence goes on from JAXGGA010003580.1 coordinate 36,249, forward strand.
CTGTGCATTTTTTGTAAAAATTTTTTTTACATTTCGCCTCAAAGGACTCAACTGTTCTGTTAAGACAAAGAATAGAGCATGACATTGGCAAAAAAAAATATTTCAATATGTTGTTGGCAGAGAAAGTTATCACCGTTTGAATATCGGTAAAACATGACATTTTTCATATTTCGGCCTTACGCAACTAAAAGCACGTTGAACTTTCCTCGGTTATTTATACATTATTTTAAAGTGCTTACACTGGTCTTTCAAACGACACTATTTCTGCCGTACCAACTGAAATGTACAAGCTGTTTTTGGACCTCAAAAACGCTAAAAAACGTCAAAAATACGTTGTTTTGAGGGCCTTCACTGACCTTACGGCAACAACTTACCACAAATTTAACATTCATTTTGTAAAGTTTCAACCTTCTATATTCCAGATACAAAAACAAAATTGCAGTTTAACAGTTCTTGGTAAGAGTTTTGGCTCACAGCAATTTCCATGTCTTGAAAATCCGCTTAATTTTTGATGCCGCACCTTCAACTTTAGGGATCCATAAAAACTAAACAACTCAACTTTAGAGCAAAACATTCTGGATTTGGTCTTTCAATAAGATAATAAACATTTGGTAATTTTTGGGAGAAAATCTGAGAGGTCATGAATCACCTCATAATGCTAGGCGTGACAGTTTCTCAGATTCTTGCTCTTAATCATTATTTCCTTTGTTCTAAAAATGTTTATATATAAAAGCTGTACTTAGTGGTAAAAATTGTTTGTTCCACTTATGGCACAAAACGCATTGTAGATTATTACACTCATCGGTATAAGCTTATACTAAGTGCTTTGTGCCATACGTGGAACAAACAGTTAAAACATCATTTTTGGCACAAATTTTTAAGATTAATTTTTTTCTTCATTTTTCCTGATCTCAGGGCTATTTAAAAGGTAACATATGATTTTTTTTCATGAAAATATAAAAAATCGTGCAGTGAAGGGTTAAAAGTATTACATTACTTATTTGTTTACTTCATGAATAAAAGAAAAATAACTTAATCGAAGAAACGGTTAGCAAAGCTCTTGATGTAGTAGTGTTTCCCAACCATTTTGAGCTCATCGCCCCCTTTAAGACGCTGACTAACGCTTATCGTCCCCCTTTCTTCCTCGAAAGAATCGTACGTTCGTGCAAGTGAATATCGATAATATTAAAAAGATAATTACCTAACTTTAAGTTGAAGTAAATTGTACGCAATAAAGCAATTATAACCAATCACTTGTAAACTAAAAAGAAATACCTTTAGTTTTTTTTTTCCTTCACAAAGCAAACTGATAAGTATTTAAAGGGTGACATTTAACTAAGATCATCGAAATACTTTTCAAAACACAGAAGTTGAAGAAATTTTATTTTCTGCACTGAAATCTGGGGGAATTAAAATCATTGAAACTAAAAATTTGAAGGAAAATAAATTGAACATCTGAAAATTCTTAAAATTGACAATGGATGACAAAATGTTTCCTAAAGTTCATCCGAGGTGCAAGAAGGAAGCTCTTGAACTTTAATTTGTTTCTTTCTTATCTTGTGAATAATTGCCTGTCTGAACTATGAACAACCGGTTTCGTACATGTTTACAATTTCGATTTTCACTACACTTTTATTGCTACTGTTTTCTTTTCTAAATACCCATCGCCCCTCAAGAAGTTGAGGAGCAAAATCGCCCCCAGATTGGGAACCACTGATTTAGTACCATAACGAACAGACTTTAAAATTTATAATTCAGGTCCTTACAACACTAAAGCCAGGAAAATATGACGCCACTTGGATTGCGCCCGAAAATATTGCTCTGCCGAGAAATCCTTCTTGGGATCCGATGCTGCTCAGGCAGCAGAGGGGCTGTCGACCTAAGAACGTCCTCACGCTGAAGTCCTCGGCTACCAGTCACGACAGCATACATAATGGTAAGTTGATGCTTAGATAATCCTATAAAATAAAACGCTTAATTAGTAGACAGCTTAAATCAACCTGTAGTTAATTTGGCGATTTAAAAAGCAATTCAAATCTAGTTTTCATCGGGTTTTCATCAAACTTGGCACAGAGGTTCCTCGATGCACTGGAATTCATAGGCGGGGTTTTGAAAAAAAAAAAAAAAAAAAAAGAATAAAAAAAAGCTCAAAATTCAAATTTTTTGTCTCAGAATGGCCATTTTCTTTCAATTTTGAAAAGATAGACTAATAGAGATAAGGCTTTAAGCACACAAATTTAACACATTTTAATATGAGTATTTTTTAACAAAGATAACGATCAACAATGTATCAATTTCGGCTCACCTATTTCATTTTAGCATGAAATAAGTTAAAAACAATTATAATTCATGTTCTAATTACCTTGGAACATTGACACAAATATCGTATGATGCAGAAAAATTCGAGGTTACAACATATATTTAATTTTTATTGTTGTTGAGCTGTGTTGTATAATATGCACCTAGGCAACACCGGGAAAGAAGCTAGTTTTTTTTTTTGAAATAAAACGTTTCGTTTTCACTTCAAGATCATGCGCCATCTCTTCGTAGTCAAGCTTTAATTCTCGTATAATCTTGGATATTCCTTCTTGTTCACTCACACCCGATATCTGATATTTTCTTTTCCCGCCAGCAATGTACCAGTTTCTTTCTTCATCGAGCAACAGTGCCTGATGATCTTCCTCTGGAGTCACTCAACAGTTACAGCCGAAAAGCCGAACATGGCTGGAAATGCTGGACATGGACTTGTAAAAACTTGTGCACTTCTGTTGAAATTTCCGTTAGAATAAAGTGAATTTGTTATGAGATGTATTGCTTTCCTGAAATGTGAAATAAATGTCATCCACATTCAAGGGAAAACTAATAATATAAGGGGTGCTCGCAAATGAAAGGTACTAAACGTCATAAAAATGTGACCGTTAGCAAATTTCTTATGCATTATACCCCTTTTGTGCTTAGCACGGCAGTATTGCTATAACAGGGAGTTGGTAGCCCGACCGGTAAGGCGTCGGACTCATGACCGGAGGGTCCCGGGTTTGATCCCAGCAGATCAAAGATCTACCGTCGTCACTAATGGTGGCTAGGCGACGTAAAATAAGGGTCATGGTCACGAAGTCCTCATTGGCGCAGTGTAGCCTATAAAGGCTCTCGCGCCAAAAAACACAAAACAGCCAACCAACCGCAAAGTCCTTCAAGTGAAGCGATACCTCTGGGTGTACTGGACCAGGGGTTTGCTCTGCCTTTGGTCTGGGTCAAAAGACCAGAGTGCTCTTCAGGGCCCCATCCCAGTTTCATCACGAGTTGTGGTAGGCACGGGGGACCCTGGAGTGTGTGAAGTATTGCTATAACAACGCTATCGTTGAATGGCCGTACCGTATTATTATCCTATATGAGTAGTTTACTTTTTGAGAAAAATTTGACAGACATTTCGTATTTGAAATTGAATGAAATCTTAAATTTACGCTTTCTAAAGACAATTGCTAAATAAAATGACTTTGCGTTCATTTTCGGCTTTCCAAAAAGGTTTTTTAGGAGTTTGGCGGAAGATTTTTTAAAACTAATTCATTTTATTATTATATTATTGTTCTCGTAAAGAAACAATAATTTCAAACTAATTTACGTTATTGTTCCTCTGCCAGAAATTACTCCATCAATTGGTTTGGCTTAGACTAATTGGTTAGATTGGTTAGACTTCTAAAAGAGTTAAACTAATTCACTTGGAACTGTAAGAAATTGTTTCACTTAGCACTTATCTCGTTTACCGCTACGTTTGCATATTCGCTGTTATCAAACTCGCTTATGAAGGCCAAATGAAGCTCAAAATTAAATTTTTCAGATTCTTAGGTTTATATTCATCGAAAGATAACGAGGAAACGATATTTAAACTCTGAAAAATTCTCAGTCAATACTAGAAGCTCTCAAGTTCAATCTACCAGGTAGCTGATATCGCCAGAATACTTCACATCCCAATGTTTTATGCACGAGGTAGATAACATGCTTTATATTTTCTTATGAGACGGTAAAAAATGGCGATTTGTATTCTTCAAAAAGTTGAGCTTTTTTTTTTCTCTCATCCGCTGAATATTGATGAGAAGTAATGAGTTACGCATTGAAATTTAAACTTATATTACGACGCATTTGAAATTTTACAGGAGCAAGAAAATTAACTTCGATTGGGTTAATAATGCATTCTTATCGATTCATTTGGAGAAATAGTTTTCGAAAATCGATATTTTTCCTAACAGAAATAATTGACCTTTGCAGTTTAATTAATTATTAAAAAAAATATAGATTTGATTTTTTTTTATTTAAATATTAGTAACGATTATGTACACTAAAAGAAAGTGCCACATTTCTTTCAGTTTTTTTTTCTTTTTTGGAAGTATAAAATAGCACTTTGAATACGCTGCAAGTCTTTTCTTAACTCACACTAGATTTAAAAGAAACATCTTTTAATGACTGGATTAAAGTGTTTCTAGGTTAAGTCTTTAATAAAATCATTAAACCTTTTTTCCTGTGGAAACATGATGGATATGAAGAAATCAGGCTTACGTGAGCTCCTTCAACCTCTTTTCGCATGTGTGAGTTGTTGAAGACGCAAAAGATTGCTCAAAGCAAAATAAATATCTACTATGTAATGTCCATCATAAAACTTTCTCCGATATCTTATGAAGTCTTAATTCCAACGTTTAATTAAATCGCGTAAAAATATTAGAGTTTATCTTAGGCAGGAATTCAAGTGAAGCAGGCGATCGCAAATTGCAATCGCTATTGGAAGTCGAATTACATTAGAACGTTTCTTGAAAAAAACATCGTGACGTCAGCGTGACGTTTGGGTGACATTTGCCTATGAAAAACGAGTTAGATAAAACGTCACAGCCTACTTGGCAAATAAGAGGAGATCGCTGACTGCTTGGGAGCTCTTATTGGCTCCACCACCATTGCAATCGCAAATTCCCAAATTTGGATAAGTTGCAATCGCTATAAATGCTAATCGCTAGAATGCAACTTGGCACTGACGTCACTACGGGTGGAGCCAATAAGAGCTCACAAGCAGTCAGCGATCTCCTCTTATTCGCCAAGTAGGCTGTGACGTTTTATCTAGCTCGTTTTTCATAGGCAAACGTCATGCAAACGTCACGCTGACGTCACGATGTTTTTGTCAAGAAACGTTATAATGTAATTCGACTTCCAGTAGCGATTGCAGTTTGCGATCGCCTGTTTCACTTGAATTCCTGTCTAAATCATGCTAAAAATAAATATAATTAAAGTTATTGTTAACTTGCAAATTAAAAAAACAAAAAACAGTCAAACGCTAAAAAAATCGTTCTCTTCTGTTGGTGCCAATATTTTAAATGCTTAAATATATTGTTCCAACCCAAATTGTAAAAAAAAATGTTTATTTGGCTTTTAACTAATGTGTACTGTAATTAACTCACTTTGAAGGTGAAACTGTTTTTAACTAAATCCTAGGAAAATTTTAAAATGCTTTAATATATTCTTCCCTTCCTATCTTCAAGTTCAAATTGAAAATGCTAACTCTTGCAATTTTTTTTCTGATATAGATAGATACACAGATCCTCGACCGAAAGTCGAGATAAATCTGGAGTTCAATATATTACTCTATCCCATGGAGTAAAAAAGAAAACTAGGGAACAATTAGTTTATTTTTTATTGATGGTTTTAATGAGGAACACAGTGCCTGAAATCGAGCGAAATTTTGAAAAGAAGCTAATTTTAAACGCAAATAACTCACTCTGTATTTCAAGTACAGAATTAGAACGAATTGCATCGGACGCAGAATTTTGTTTTATTTTGTTTTCAAAGACATATTACATTAATATGTTTAAGAAATTTGACGGGCCAGGGGGAAAAAGATGAAGGTTACTTTTTCGTCAATTTTGAGATATTAGCGCTATCTAGGTGCTATGATGGACTAGTATCATCTGGTAGAACAACAAGAGGAAAAAAAGATGAGAAGCAATCGAAATGTGTATGAAAACTCTATTAACTACCGAGGGAGCTACGAGAAAACAAACTTTGTTCTTCGTTTCTCTCGAAATCGCTTTTTGGTCACTTTCATCTTTTTCCCCCTTGGCCCTTCCTTTTCAAGCCCTATATTCGGCGACTAATGGGAAAATTGATTTGAAGTGGAATTAGACAAAAAAGGCAACGCTTGTAGAATATTTTAAAACTATAGTCTATGTTACTATGAAAGTACAATTCATATACAGAAATAATTTTTCAAATACGTGCAGTGGTTCTCAAGATTACCCGGCGCATATAAACATACAAAATTTTCTCTCTCTCGTTATAAAATTAGTGTAATGGACTTGCACTCAAAAGCGGATTGTTTTTAATAGCTATGAAAACCACTAGTGCCGACTCCATGGGGCTTGGGAGGGGGGCTCGGGCCCCCCAATAATTTGTGTGTGTGTCATTTTTTTTGTCAGAGAATGACTATTTGTGTTTTTTTATTGAAAAAAAAAATACAAAATCCTTGTTCATTGGAAAAGCCAATTTCTGGGAATCTTTTTTTAAACGAAAAATGTGGAACTTTAAAAAGGTCCTTAGTGACATGACATAGTTGAACCAAAAAATTTGTGTACAGTAATTTCTGGAATAAACGCAGGGAATTTCTGGGAGTGTGCCCTTTACGATCGACTTTTTCTGTTATCGCTCCGAGTTTAGTTCAACTAAACAATAAAGAAATGTTGATGATTCTGATACAATTACACTCATTAATTAGCAGCTTTAATCACAGTAAACGACCGTTCTTAAAACCTTGAAAGGAATGAGAGGAACCAAACAATGAAGACCTGCATTTCATAGATGTTATTTCTGATAAATAGCAACTCATAACAGAAACCGTATTTGCAAAACCGAAACACGCGAAAACGAATTTTTTTTCACGTAAAAATTTCATGGCTTATTCTTTTTGAATAGTAAATATAATTACAAATGCCATTTTCGTTTTTCAAAGAGTTTACTTTCAAAAAGAGGCGGCAAAACGTTCTCAAATTTTTTCCAGAAATCGGAGATAAACTTAAACGCAGGAGTGCGGCTTTTTCTTGATTTTTTTTAAAGTTAGGGAATAGAGACATACGCGAATATATGTGGTAAATTCATTCTTTTTAATAAGCTTTTTAATAGATATTTGCTACCCTGAAAAACCATTGTTGCGTTAATCATCGGTTTTAAGGGCGGGGTTTTTAAACATTTTCAATTCTTTTGACATACGTTTTTCGGGGTGAGGCGATTACGCCGATGCGGCGCTTCTACCGGAAACTGATTCTAATTTTTATATTCTTTGACCTAGAAAACACCATGACATATATTGCTGGTTTGCATAAATTATGTACAACAGAAATATGCAAAATGGCATTTTCGAGGTACAAAGTTCAAAAACTGTGCGGGCGGCACCTTACGAAACCATCTCCCATTCGGCACTTTTTGGCGAAAACGATACTTGGCGAGAAACAACTTTATCGCTGGTAAACGACAAAGTTAAATGGGCGAAAAACAACAATTAAAAGCTTTTGAGCATAACTTTCTGGTTCTGCTTTTCTGATAAAAAGATAAACAAATAATTGAATTGATCACTACTGAAGATTCTACTTACAAAATTAATAAGCATATAGTCTTAATGCTTCTATAAGGAATCATTTAATTTGTGTATACTACCCAGGTAGCACAAATAACGTTCAAACGTTTTATAAATGTTTTTAAGCGGTTGTCACAACGTTAACACCATTTTACAACGTTTATAAAACGTATTTTGCTACTTGGGCTACCTACAGTGAACTCTCACTTATGCGCCGGCCCCAGGGATCAACAGAAAAAGGCGCATAAGTGAGAGAGACGCATAAGTAAACAAGCCTATTTAAAGGTTTAAAATTCAACATACAATTAGTACAATAAATGATGTCGATTGCATGATGTGTATACTATTAAAATGGCCAATAAATTCGAAACAGTACTGTATTCAATACTCAACTTTAATTAGTTTTGATATTCAGATGCAAAAAAAAAAAAAAAGGAATCTTGGTTTTAATATTTATTACAGTGCGACACTTAGCATTGCCTCTTGAAAGAATAATAATAATTTTAAATGTACACACTATATAAAATTCCACTTGAAATTAGCTTTATCACAATTTTAATTGTAGAAAAAAAGAAGGGGTGGTTGCTGAAAATATCAATGTAAATCAAATGCAAAAAAAAAAAAAAAAAAGTTGCGACTTAAAAATAAGCAGTTGGTCAATTTTTAAACATATTTTTTTGTCCACCCAATCTAGGAAGTAATTCAAAATAAAAAAGAATACTTCCAACACACACACACATTTGTTTAATAAACAATTTTCTATCTGATTCTCCTCATGTAAAATACTGCATTTCAAGGAGAATTTTCATAAGAAATCTCTGCATTTCTGACCGTCAGAAATAGTTGATGCATATTATCTTCTCTGAGAAATTTTCCTGTCTCTCTCTGTTATGTCGACGATCATAAATACGTTGCAAGAATGGAGCAGTAGATTACGAATATTTTCAACACTACCATGTCAACAATTACCTTTTGGAAATAATAAATATATCGAAACTAGCAACAATGCTTCACATCATTCACTTTGTTTGTTAGAAAGCTACAGTAATTTATCAACTCGAGTCTAAATTTTTGAGGAAAGGAATTGATATAAAAGCAATGGACAAAAGTAACGGTATTTTTTAAATTAGCAAAGGATGCCTCCAGCTCAGAGAATCATAAACAGCGACATCGACAACAAACTGTATCAGAAGTTGGGCGAGAGGCCGAGCATAGAGAAAGCCTGGAGCCTGATCCGGTTTGAAGTTGGTGAAGAAATCTTTCGGAATCAATACGTCACGGTACCTCACATCAAGAGTGCTGTCTTCTACGGCCAGAATTTTGTTTTCAGCAAAAAAATGGAGGTAAGTTCAATTCCATTGCTTTCTGTCAAATCACACTTTAATCAAACATAATTTAATGCTTCAAATCTAAATTAATAACTAAATTCGCGCAATTTAAAACTACTACTTAACGGTACTCTGCATTAAAGGTGTTGCCTTCTTTAGCCAGAATTTCATTTGCAGAAAAAGTGTTGAACATTAGAAAGGGTGCTGACAGAGCGTGGGTCAGACGCTGGCTTCTGTCACCCAAAGGCGCGGGATCAAACCTGACTCCAATCAGTGGATTTTCATGATGCAGAAAATCGACAGCGTCCATGCCACATGATTATGCGGCATGCAAAAGATCCCTCGAGTACTTGTTTGGCTTATGGTACCTCTTGGCAAAATTGAATTCCCAGTGCAGTTTCGCATCGAATAGAGCACAGGTACATCCATCTAGTGGGGGTGGTACATCTCATCCATGGTGGTACCACATGAAAGAGTGGATGTTGGTCTTGGGAAATGCACTGGGTCTGCAAATGGCAAGAAGCTAAACGCTTCCCCATTTGAAACAAACAAACAAACAAACATTAGAAAGGGTTCACAGGAGGGCTACACAGCAGTGTAAATGGGCTTTCGAATTTAGACTATGATTCCAGGCTTAGGATATGTATAGTCTTGAACAAAGGAAAGATAGGGGACCCGATTCAGTTGTTTAAATTTATCAAACGAAAGATGTTACGGGGTTAAATTTTGTACGGAAAGCAGGACAATGGGTTATTGTTTTAAGCTATTCAAATCTCAGGCTAATCTGGAAATTATTAAAAATTACTAGCTTAGTAGGGTTATGGGCAACTGAAATAGCTTACCGGAAGAGGCTGTAATGAGCAAAGGAGTAGATAGCTTTCGTAGGGCCATCGATCTTCACTGGAGACTAAATTGACTAGGACCAACCTAGCTGGGACTAGAACCTGTTGCTGGTCGACACATTTATGTCTGGATTCATTTCTAAATTGATTGCTTATAAAGCGGTTATATATTTACATAAACCTCATGGGAAAATAAATGGGGTGGTCCCATTTAGAGCTCAGTTTCTCAGTTCAATTGAAAACGTGATTTTATTACCCCAAAAAATAGTCATAAATTCAAAATTTTCATACCAGATAAGCTCAGAGAATATACTCACTCTAAGACCACAACTTACAAAAGTGTACGTCTCAACTCATCCAAAAGGAAAATACTGATATAAAAAAGAAGCATTCACATTCTATTTTCTTTTACCCGGACCGGTCTTTATTTCTGTCGCTCAATTTCATGTGGTTAGTTGATTTTGTTTTGGTATAGTTTTTTTTTTGATGCATCTGGGTGAAAGAATTGTGTTCATTTCCATCTGATACATTAGAAGTAAAAAAAAAAAAGAAAAATTAATTTTAATTTTGACAGTTCAAGCTCAACACTGTGTGTATGGGTGGTAGGCGTGTGTGTTGTGGTGTTTGTGTGTGTGTGTGTTTGCTGCAGCCCTTATGTCCTGCATGGTGGTGCCTCGGGATTGTTACAGACTGCGCCACCATGTGGTGCATGAGTCCCCTGACGGAGACGGTGAGCAGGTCCGGGTTGGTGGAGCACCGGGACGCGAGACGTTGACAAACTGCCAGTCTGAAAGGGGGACTACGTAATGTTTGAGGTCCAAAAAGAAAAAAAATCGCAATTGGTCATTGCTTAAAAAAAGTGTATTAGTGTCAGTCTACTTGCGTTGCTCTGTCTTACTCTCAACGTTTAACCCTTCACTGCACGATTTTTTATATTTTCATGAAAGAAATCATATGTTACCCTTTAATAGCTCTGAGTTCAGAAAAAAATGAAAAAAAAAAAAATATCTTAAAAATGTGCACCAAAAATAATGTTTTAATTGTTTGTTCTACATATGGCACAAAGCACATAGCATATGCTTTGCATACCGATAAGTGTAATAATCTACAATGTGTTTTGTGCCATAAGTAGTACAAACAAATTTGCCACTAAGTGTATTTAAACATTTTTAAAACAAAGGGAATAATGACTAAGCACAATTCTAACGGAAATGCAGACACTCTATTTTTTTCAAAAGCAAGAACTGTAATACCTAGACTAGTGCAACTAACTAGTGCATAAACATCACACTAAACTGTCATTCCAATGTTCCAGAAGGGGCGCAAAACTCAGTTTAACTGCATTTTAATATCATAAGAATATATGAGGGTTTTTTTGGTGTGTGCCAGATCAGGCACACCATGCAGTGAAGGGTTAAATGCAATAATTCATGAAATAGAGATTTTTTTCCAGCCATGCACGAAACTGAAGCTAAAGCCTCCCACGTACAAGATATTCGGCAACATGGACAACTTATTGAACATTGGTGCATCTACGTGGATTCCCAAGTTTAACTGCTTACCTTGGGGAGAGGAAGATGCTACTGAAGTAAGTACGACTGTTGGGAAAGATAATATTCCGTTTGAGTAAATTCACAACTAATTTAAAAAAATCTATCTATTGCGAAAACATAAGTAGGAGTCTAAAGTTGCTACAGCTGATAGAGAAGCTAGAAAAAGTTTTTTGCACTTTGTTTTAGCATGAATGCGGTGCTGGCCTTTTTCTCTCGATTCACCTCTACTGGTGAAATTGCACTGCTGGGAATTTTTTTCCAAATAGTAAAATGAGATAAAGCAGTGAGTAACCGCCTCTACGCAAGGGCTAAGGCAGAAACATGCAATACACCGCCAACTCGACCATTTCGATCCATGGACAGCTGTTAAGAGCTTATCCATATATCTTTATCTAGCTGTCCATGGATCGAAATGGTCGAGTTGGTGATATATTGCAAGTAAAATGAGAGTTTAGTCCCACTTTAGTTTCACACAAGTTAGTTTCTAATGATAGTGTCAATAATTAAATTATTTAAATTTCTAGAAGGTATAGTAGCTGTAATGAAAGCGTTCAGTATTTCTCCGTGCCCATCTTATCACAGCTAAATTTCCCTTTTATCCGATTTTTGATGTCTTAAATGCGAAAAAATGTATTAGTTTTGACATTTGTAGCTTAGTTTTTCAGCTTTTTTTTTCAATGTAAGGAAAATAGAGAGTGAACGTTGCGAGGTATTTTTCTCTTCATTGTACAATGCTGTCAATGAACAAGCATTTCCTTTAGCGTGCAGTCGTGCAATGCCGACGAAAAAGCAGTTCCTTTGTCATGCAATACCAAGAAGCAATTTATACATTGTCCGATTCCATGGCTACAGCCATTGCAATCAAAAGGAAGAAACGTTTTTTGTTTTCGTGCAATGCCGACGAAGGATCATTTGCTTTATCGTGCAATGCCGACGAAGAAGCATTTTCTTCCTTGCTCATATCAATACTAATCATTCATAAAATTGAAACCTGACACCATTTTCTACAGCTAAAGTGTATTTCCAACATATCTGGAAAAATCTGTACTGATTCAAGGGAGGGGCGGCTGCATTTTTAAATTACTATAATTATTTAAAACTTTTTACCGGTAGTATTACTTTCTGAGAAAAATATAGCTATTTTGATTGTTTCTAGAAGAGTATGCCTACAAACTAATGCAATATACATTGTTGGCATTTCAGAGATGTTTTCAATTTAAGTGTTTGAATCAATGTTTAAAATGTAATAATTATTTTAGGGACGCAAGCTTAAAAATGTTGAGAAATGTTGCTCTGAGCTATTCTTCAGATAGCATTTTTTAAATTAATTTCGACAGAATCCCCTAAAGAGCACTCTAAGAAGTATGCAATAAAAAGGTTACTTAAAGAGTTTTGAATTATTGAGGTTCTACTGTACTCTAGTTTTGCATATAAATCCATCGGCTTTAATGAGTAAAACATGCAACTGAAGAACAAGTAATTTTCATTGTTGACGGAAATTTTTTCCACAATAATAAACAGCATCAGTGTATCATGCTTTTTTCATTATGCTAGCAAATGAGACTCAGATTAACCTAACAAGAGCACAGAAAATCGGTACGAGAAATAAATTGGAACAAATCTATTCTTACCTATGTGGTACAAAACGCCTGTAGAATATAGCACAAAAAAGATCAGCAAAAGAGTATGTAGATTTTAAAGTATACTAACAAACTCTATTACTGCCCATTTTGTTATTGTTGTTTCATGAAAGGACTTGTAGTTTAATGTTGTCTGACTTCATGTTCAAAGCAATGATGCTGGCTTGAAAACGAGGAAGAACTGCAAACAAAATAACTATGCATTCTTAATTCTTACTAATTAAAACTAAGTACCAATCAAATAAAAGCTTATTAATACGTTGTTCCTAATGTAAGAATAAATAAAGTACTAAATGCACCTAATTAAATTCAGTAGAATTTGAGACTTAACAAAATAAGAAATATAAAGGGGTACTAATTTGTGCTATTTTACTCACTCCTAACTCTTACAGTACATTCATTAACTAGCTTTTGTATTGCGTAAATGATTTATACCGTGAAATGACTCGTTTCAAGCATTTACTGCCTGCAGTAGTTCATCAAATGTGATTTGTGTACATATTTGACTAACATCATATGAATATATTATTACGAAAAGTCATACATTACTCGCAGTCTAGCTAAAATCATTAACACTTTCGCTTTACTGCAGGCTATATGTTAATTTTCGAAATATAATGCATTCAACTTACAGTCTAAGAGCTAGCAACGTTTTCGAAAAAGAATTTTAAGACGTCTGGCTCTTTCTCTTTCTCTCTGCTCTTCTAAGCAGCCTGCGGGGTGTCTGGCGGCCTAGAGTGGTTGCGTTTTTTACTGCGTATCACATTTTGTATGGTTAAAAGAATGATTTTAAAACCATTTTGGTACAATTAGAAGCTTAAACCTGTGGTAATAAAGTCATGTAATATATGAATAGAAAGCTCTATTTTTTAACTTTATAATAATTTTTGAATTTTTATTTTACTATAATTAGAAAAGAAGTTACAGTCATTTACATGTAAAAACTTTTGTTTTTTTCGCACTTTGTAAGTTTTTTAACAGCTTCGTATTTTATATAATTTTAAAATAGAAATCTAAAAATTGGCAGAATTGCTTACCTTGTGATATGCATATTTCACACCAATGTTTTGTGTAATTGGAAATGGTGAGGTAAAAATTTTTTTTTCATGATTGATTTGACGTGAAATTGCTCCAAAATGACTTGAAAATCACTATTTTTACCATTTGAAGCAGAAATGGGACACCGGATTCCCACAGAACGAAACACCGATTTCTCATGAATATTTTACCTTTTACGTACAAAGGGACACCATCGTCCTATACTGTACTTCATAACCAGAAAATTATTAAAAGGCTAAATATATTATTTTCCTTTTATTTTGACATAAATTAATACAGAACTAGCTGCCAGGGCAGTTAGATTAGCTTCCTGCGGCATGTTGATTCATAACGTCCCCCCTCTCGAACTTTTACCTCGTTCTGAAGTTATATTATTTGATATAATTTAATGTTCATTCGATTTCAAGACATACCACGCACGTGACCCGGCGTTTCACGGGCACTTCGTGCCTTGAAAGTAGTGGGGAAAATTTCAAGAAACTACTACCCGCCAAGGCGGCTCGCTAAGAGGCGCCTCCGCGCCTTTTCTTTTTTCCTGCATCAAAAAAGCATTCGAATTATTGAGATGTTGCACGGGCACTTCGCGCCTTCAAGATGGTGAGGAAAGTTTCAGTAAGTTCAGCTCGCTCAAAGGAAAGAAGCAGACATAGATACTCAGTTTTTAATATCAGTAGATGGCTTTTCAACAGATGAATGTTTCAAAATATTACAAGAAGCTAGCGATAAAAATACTACGTTAGTGGCCCGCTTATAAGTTTCGTGTTTGATTTAGTTAAGCCTTCATTCAAAATTCTCATTATCATTGTTATTACTGTTTCATAGCAACCACGTTTTGCAATGCAACAAAGGAATTCATATTTAATCATTTATTAGGCTTAATCGCTTTAAATTTGACTACTTATTAATTGATATCTTCGCTAATTAAAATCGTATGATTATATAGATTGAAACTAATGAAGCCTGAAAAATTACCTATCTATCGGTACCTGGTTCGACTTTCAGTTCATTGGCGTTCAGGAGAAAGAAGCGTGACATAGAAAGAAAGATAGAAAGAAAGATAGTTAGAAAGATACTCAGTTTTTAATATAAGTAGATAATTAACAAAGTATGAACAAAACGCTGATAAAAATTCTGCGTCAAAGGGTTAAGAGTGTAAGTAGTAAAAAGCGCAACCCCTCTCGGCCGCCAGACACCCTGCATGCTACTTAGAAGAGCATAGGAAAAGATATGTTAAAGAGCCAGGTATCTTCAAAGTTTTGTTTTTTCCACGTCCAGCTCTTGGACTATGAGGTTATTAAAATATATGAAGTCTATGTTTACATGTGACGAGATAATTAACAACGTAAGTTGCATGATCCATGTATCAGAACCTTTATCAAGTGATTATTAATACGCTTTTATTAGTTTGACATGTGGGTTTGTTTGTATGTATGAATGTAACTCTGAATAAAGGATAAAATTCACGTTCTTTACAAATAAGTAATATTTTACGAGTTGTACTGTTCCCATGTGCGGTCGCTCACTGGTACTTTAATTTCACATTAGCTATCAGATTTTTTCGGTTCTCTTTGCTGTATGAGAGGATTTTTGCCTCCAACTCATTCACTTTCGTATTCCATGCTCATGAGGGCATAATAAGCCCGAAACTGCAGGCCATGGATGGAAATGAACGAGTTGGCGGTGTGTTGTACATTATTAAATGTTGATGCATTCTAAGTATTTCAGTTGTTTCTGCGTATGCAACTCTGAATGAAAAATTAAATTCACGTTCTTTGCAAATATAAAAGTAATACATTTAATTCTATTATTAATACTAAAGGCTGAAAAATATAACATGTTGATGGATTATAAGTGCATGTAAACTAAGCGGATATTCAATAGTTTTGAAAATCAGAGGGAGTCAGAGTATCAGGAAGTATAGTTTAACCTTAAGTATCAATAATAGTATTAAGTATATTACTTTTATATTTGTAAAGAAAAAACTTTCTAAAAGCGTATTCATTAGTTTTTAAAACTATAATTAAATTATTTTAGTTCTTCCGTCTGTTCCGGCTTCGGCTCCACTCCCATGCAGATAAAGAGCCCGAAAAGTACATCGAAGTGACGATTAAAGAGCTGCACAAGCGCAGCGTTCCTCCACCGGAGCCGGGGTCAACAAATGTGCAGCTGTCGCCCTTATCATGTAATGCATCCTCAGAAATTCAGAGTAAATTATTTTACAGTACACTGAAAAAAATAAATTGTTTTGTTTTGCAGTATAATACTGGCAGCAGAGGTTCCAGTTTATGACTGTAAAAGCACAGTAATAAACTGTAACACTAGCTATTTTACAGTTTATTGCCGTAAAATTTAGCTGCATATTACGGTAAAAACAACAGTATAATACTGGCAGCAGAGGTTCTAGCTTAAAACTGTAAAATGTTCAGTAATAAACTGTGAAACTAGCAATTTTACAGTTTATTGCCGTAAAATTTAGCTGCATATTACGGTAAAAACAACAGTATAATACTGGCAGCAGAGGTTCCAGCTTAAAACTGTAAAATGTTCAGTAATAAACTGTGAAACTAGCAATTTTACAGTTTATTACTGTAAAATAACTATAAAATAGAGCTGTATTATGCAATAAAAACATGTATTTTTTGTAGTGTACAATGTACGTACATGTTTGGGGCTCTCCAAGTGGGAATTACTTGAAAATTCGTTATTAAATGTACTATGTTTGGTAAAGCCAAATTTAAAGTTAAAATTTCAGACGCGTTGATAGTTTTTTTTATTACATAGTTTATTTTATGGAGCATTTACTTAAGAAAATTAGGCGAAGTTTCGTAATGGGGGAGGGGGGGACATTATATTATTTCAGAAGTACATTTACACAAAAAAGAAAAAAAATAAAAACATTTTTGAAAAAAAAAAAAAAAAAAAGAAAAACTGTACCGACTTCAGAACTTCAATCGGCAAGTGCTCTAAAAGGCAAAAAAAATTTTTTTTCTTTGAACACCATCGATACTACATTTAAACATCAGTTTTGAAGTAGGCACAAAAACGATAGGTAAAATGATGTTTACCATATTTTGCTAAGATTTTTCGGAGAAACCATTGAAATTTAATAACAGAATATTTGTACCATTACATAAATATGTGATTGTTAATGTAGTGTATGCGAATGCGATTAAAGATTCAGAATCCATTAAAACTTAAAAAAATACTGCAAAATTATTCTTTCGACGGTATTTTCTAAAGTGATTTTCTTTCCTTTATTTTTTAGTTACAAGGACGCTGTATGTCATCACAGATGTAATTTACGCTACTTATGTTCAGATCAACCTCAGAATTGGCAACGAAGAAAGAATCTTTACAGAGGACAAAACGATTCCCATAGGATTCAGTTACCACAAGTATAAAGTGCGATTTAGCGGGAGGATAACTGAAGAGGTGATTGATTTGCTTCAAATCTTAATTTTAAAATAAAAAAAAAAAAAAAATAGTCGTTTGGTCATGTACACTATGGTGAGCCGAAAAACACCTTTTTTTTAAATTTCGATAATGGGTAATGTGGAAAAGGTGCCATTAGGGGAGCAAAGTGCACATAAAGAGTTTGAAAAATTTTGGTCAATTTCTTGATCTGCCGCCTTCTTGAACTGCACTATTACTACACTGTTAAAACTACGGGTTCACATGGCACTTTTAAGGGTGAAACTTTGTAGCGTCAGCGGCACCCCCTGAAGGGTACCACTTGATTCCCACTAGAACCCTTGAAGGTGCTATTTGGCTCTGTGTCCCTATGGCACCCCATCAGGGCCGCCGTTACCAGAGATGGGGCCTGGTACCAATTTTAATGCCGGGCTCCCCATACACCCCACCTCCAATTGCATATTTTTATGCCGTCGTTTCAGCACATTTGCAATTGTTAAAAAAAAAAAAAAAATGGAGAAAAATAATTTTTTTTGGAAAAACTTTTTTTTTTAGTTACGAAAGTGTGATCTTATTTTATTTCCACGTTATTTGTGTCGCCAGCTGATTTTAATATATTTTTTTTTGCACGAAACGACAAGTTTGAAAACAGAAAAACACAATTTTTGACGTTTGGTTCGACAAACTTCAAAATTAATAGTTTGAAATCGCATTCACATGTAATATTGCATTGTTTAGTTGCTTGTAACTGAATCTTTAAATTTTAATGTAAATTTAAAAACTGTAATTCGAATTTTTTGTAAAAGTATATTTTTAAATACAGTATCTGGATACAGAAAAAGTTGGACAACTTTTCATGTCTGAGATAAGTGTCTCCGGTTTACTTGATTCTTGTTTTTAAAGTGCAAGAGACATTTGTCAATGACAGTTTAGACTTGGTTTTAGACAAGTTTGACAAGTTTCTGGTAGGCTTTTGGAAAGCGGTGTATTTTCCTTTGCGCAAGCGTGTTTCATTCATTAGTGTTTGTACAAGCAATTGTTTCATATTGAGAGTCGGCAATGGAAAGTGAGATTTTTTTTTAAACAGCTTTTTTTTTGATGAAATTATTGACACTATTACTGGAAAAACATGTTCGTAACCTTACGGGCCCCCCAAAGCTCCGGGCCCCGGTACTAGAGGTCCAGTATCCCCCCTCAAACGGCGGCCCTGCACCCCATGAATGCCACACGGCACCCCAAAGGTGCCATGGGGATTCAAATGGCACTTTCAAGGGTTCCAGTAGGAGACAAGTGGCAACCCTTCAAGGGGTGCCGCTGACGCTACAAAGTTTCACCTTTAAAGGTGCGATGTGAACCTGTAGTTTTAACAGTGTACAAAATTGGAGAACGTGCAGATACGGTGAGTATGTGGATGAAGGGAAAGGTAAATGCTTAATGCGCGTGACTTCAGAGTAACTCTGTCTTATTTAGAGGCTAGGACACATTGATACGTCCATTTCGGGGGCCGTGGTGGCCCGATCGGTAAGGCATCGGACTCGTGTCCGAAAGGACCCGGGTTCGATCCCAGCCGATCAAAGATCCACCGTCTTGATTAATGGTGACTGGGAGGCGTTAAAAATGTCGTGGTCACAAAGTCCTCCAAGTGAAACGATACCTCTGGGGGGGCTAGGGAATATGGTTTGCTCGACCCTAGGTTCTGGTTCAAAATTAAGGACAGAGCGCTCTTCAGGGCCCTATCCCGGTTAAACCACTAAGCTGGTAGGTACGGGGTACCCTGGAGGATGAAATGAAATGAAATACGTCCATTTCTGACTATGAACCGGACATTTGCCTTTCCATCTCACTGGCGATCAGACTGTACTTGTTTTCTAGGAAGTATAAAACGTTCAAATTTGTGATTCAGGTTCCTACAACCATAAGGTCGAAGCAAAATGATGCCATTTGGATGACGCCTAAAAATGTTGCCTTGCCGAGGGACCCTTCTTGGGATCCGATGCTACGCAGACAAGATGGAGGTTCTCGACCAAAAAATATTCTAACACTTAATTCTTCTGCTACTGATTCAAGACGAAATACTGACGATGGTAAGTTAATGTCTGAAGAGCTATATACTGATGACCAGGGCCATAACCAGACCTTTCGGCGAGGGTTTTACCAAACTTATTTCTTGCGAAATCTATAAAGTCAATAAAAATTGATTTCATGTTCTATATTCTGCTGATTTTTGTTACAATAGATGTTTAAAGGATATTAACACGAAAAATTAAAAAGAAAAAAAATATCATTCCTCTTTCAATGAAGAAAAAAAGTCTGGATCGATGAGTTCTCATTTTCACTCATTCGAAGGATTACTTTTGAAATTTCTACCTTCAAACAATTATAAGACGTGTTAAATAGAGAGTTTGGTGCTTATTATCTTGAAGAATTTTGGTGTTTTTTTAGTGGTATAAAACATTTGAAGAGTATTGTTAAGAAATTATGTTTACAATAACTACAATAAAAATAAATACTGCAGAAAAAATACTTAATTTGCTCAATTATTCAATAATGATAATTTCATATTTCAAATGTCGCTTCAAAGTACAAATAAAAAAATTAAAATGAAATCGCAATAATAATTTTTACAGTGAGAAACTTGAAAAGCGTTTTTGCAATAGTTTTGAAAAATTTCGGAGGGGTTTTGAACCCTAAAAACCCACCACTTAAATACGGCCCTGCTGCTGACTGTATATCTAATATAACTATAATAAAAATACTTTTGATGCGATTTAAATATTTTAAGCTAGTTCTAGAGGTTTAAGATATTTTTTTGTTACAGGAACAAGAGTCAATCGAATCCGACCCCTGTTACGGTTAAATGCGCCTCCACTTAATGATCTCAATGCGAACGGCAACAATAATCCAGGCGGACAGGAAAATTATTTCTGGCACAGGAGAAGTTTCGAGCACCACGGTGATGTAGGTGCTGAACATGGGTAAGCAAAATGAGCACATTATTTCTGTTCGAGTCGACAGTTATCGAAACTGATTATTTAATAACTTATTGGACTGTTCGAAATGGCGGGAAAGTTCGGGTAATACAATAAAATTTAACAGCTTTAAAAACAAAATTTTGTGTCTATTTAACGTTTTCAAGACTTGAGATAAACCCTCAAAGTACTGTAAATATATTATTTGTATAAAGCTCTTATGATGACTTTCAGTGAATGTATATATATATATATATATATACTGCTTTGAGAGAAGAAAACCCGAAAGGTTTTTAATTAGTCTGTTATATAACACAGTACGGAAGGGAAAAAGGTGACTTAACACTACAAAGTAACATCAACTCGAAGTTTAAACTGTTGAATGGCAATCCCAGATGTTCACTTCATAATCAAGCTTTTAAGGCCAAAAGAAGTCTGAGTACTAAATTTAATTGTATTCTAAACAGCAGAACAAAAGATAGTAAAAAAAAGGAAAACCGGTTTTGAAAAACTAAGGCAGCTCTTTCACGTGTAAAGTGCTACTTTTAAGGTCAAAGTTTACCAAGCAACGAATTAAAAACGGATTTCATAGCCAAAAATGCTCATTATAATTCGCAAATTTTAAGAAATTAGTTGATAATTCTTTGGTTTTGTTAAGGTTATTTTACCAACTGGGAAAAACTTTCCATTACAGACTACAGAGAAAAAAGTGAAAACTTTTTCTATTTTGCTTAATACCATGGCAGGAAGTAGGATTTTCCCTACTATCAACAATTTCTTGTTTAAAAAGTTCTAAAAAAGTCGCTGTTATCTAACGTTACGAAATTTAAGTGGTACCCAGTTGCACAGCTCAGTAGACCTGAAAATTGAAATTTTAAGTTATGAGTAGCTGGTAGACGCTTTTAATTTAGTTGCCACCTTTTTAACTATTAGTTACCACTTTAACCAAGATTGTTTTTTTCTAAAAATATTATTGGCATAAGTGACCTAATTGCAACATTCTACGCATGGAATATTTTCATAAACTGAAATGAAGGAAAGGAAAAATTAGTTAAGTTTTAATATTTTACAAGAGTGGAGAACTAAAAATGACTTCTTTCGAAAGCAACTTTTTCAATGAAGTGAAATTTAGCCGTCGCCGGTTAAGCTTTTAAATAGTTGATGGTTGAGTATTTTATTCAGTAAATTTTTTCACAAAAATGTTATAATTACTATTATTTGTCGTTGTTTTTAGAGACAACTAAAAATCGGAAATAATTGCTTACTATTAATTTACATCGTTTTTGGCAACACGTTAAAAGCGGTAGTAAAATATGAATATTATGACAGAAAAAGTAAACTAAAAAATGGACTTTAAGTATAAAGGAAACTAAACACCTACATTCGTTTTAGTGCTCTCCAACAACATATTCGATATGAAATATCTGTGTGATCTTAACATAACGCAGCATGAGTTAAAAAGTATTCCCAAGATTGTCAAACAAGGTAAGAACCTTTTTAACTTTTTACCATTTGCATTCTCGCCATTTTTGTAGCTATTTTTAACCACTTGAACTTAAAATTTTCGACCAATACTGTTGTGTCCGAGTGGTTTGGGGTTTTTCCATAATCAATTAAGCCCTTTTACACTCACACTTTTACTGATTCTAATATCTACAACACAATATACATATTATATACAATACATATTTGCGTAGCATATTACAACGAGCGTGCACTCGATCGGCAAATAGTCTCAGACGCTCTTTTTACAATACTTTGCATTTCGTTCTCACAATTCGCTCGCTTAGGCGGTTATAGTTTATACACAACAAATACACTAAAATATAACAGTATTTTTGAATGCGAAAAACCGAAAAATACTTTAATGCCATGCACTATCAATTTTCTTTCTTAAACTTTCATGTGCCTATTCATTGGCTGCGAGAAATAAATTTTAACGTCGACAGAAAAATGCGACACGGTGAATTTGTAATATGACGACCCAGAGAAAGCCTGGAGCAAAAGCATTTTAAAGAACTGTTTGCTATACCGGTGTCCTTGACTGTTGTGATAAAAAGCAACGTATGCTGTATTTTTTAACAGAGTATTTGGGTGAAAGCTGGCTTAACCCTTTATGGGCGATTCTCTGTAAACTGGTAATTGGCTGTCCGGACTGAGTATTTTAAAAATAATAAAGTGTAATAAAGTAATTATCGCTCTTAATACAAGTAAAGCATCAATACTTTGTGGCCCAATTGTATTTGGAGTGATAAAAATTTAATTTTTTTTTCTAGAAATTGTCTAAGCGCCAAAAACACAGTCCCCTGGCTGTCCCAATTCCATAGTCTGACTGTTAAATATAGTATTTCAAAAAACCTATTAACACTACATAAATTTGGCAATTAATATCTAAAAATAGAATAATGAAGCTATATTTTTCTTATGAAATAAGGTATAATTACGTATTTCTAAAACTTAAAATTGTCATGTAAATTCTGTCCGGAGTTTTTTCAAACAGTCCCCTGCAACAAATTCAAAGCTGTAATACGAAAAATCTATAACTTTTGCAAATTCTTTTTGGCATGAAGTTTAAAGTAATCAGTGTGAATTTGCCGAAATCGCCGAGAACGGTGTTGAATCGCTTCTTTGCTTAGTTTGAGAGCCACATTTGTGCTGAAAGTATGCATCGTGATCGTTGCGAAAACAGTCCTCTGGGAAGTGATTTTATTAATGTCAATTAATTTAATTATAAAACATATTAGTTATTATGTCCACGATTTGTGCCTCAATTTATTGGTAGTCTCGTAACTAATTATGTTCCAATAGTTTTGCAGATATTACGCAACAAAGAGCAAAAACACAGTCACCCGGCACAGTCCCCTTCCTAGTTATACCAGGCGGGGGACTTACCCCCTATCACAATTTATCAGAAAAACACAAGCTTTAATTGGCCCTCTTTCAAACCAAAGCAAAAAATTCATTTTCTGAGCAATAGTATTAGAATTATACAAACATTTCAAAAAACCATGCCCGGACAGATTTCGTGTGAAAAATGACGAGTTTACAGAGAATCGCCCTTATATACCCCGACGGGACTCAGAAGTCCCGCTTATAATAATTTAGTATTATGAGTCCCAAAGCCCGACAAGATGGTACATGCGATCGGAAAGTTTTCTTAGGGGCCCTAAGACGTAGGGGGCCTTAGACCTTACTGATTTTCCAAATTTGATAAATTAATTTGGGAGAAGAGGGTTAAAATTTGAGAAAAAAAAAAAAAAAACAACGCGAATAAAATACGCAAACTACAGACAAACGTACGTCACATTTTATCAACTCTTATACTAGTTGGGTGGGATGTCTTAACACTCCAGAAAAGTTGGACTTATTCATTCAAACGTTTCGCAATGTCTGTATTTTGGCTCTATAGGAATGTCGTTTCTGAAAGGTCGAATTGATTCTTTTTGAAGACAGCTCAAGAGAACTAAAACCCACTTTTCCTTTAGAAAAAATGCCACAAAGGAAAGTTACTTAGCGCTGCTAAAGAAAGGCTATATTGAGAACTTGGTTAACTATTGAAGCAAATACGCCCACAACTCGATCATGACATCCTGGGACCGCGGTTTCGTCCATATTTTGGACTCATCTTAGTTACAACAAGAGGATATCTGTCTCCAGCTCGATTACTGGCTATTCCTGACTGAGGAGTCCAAAATAAGGACGAAACCGCGGTCTCAGGATGTCATGATTGAGCTGTGGGTGTATTTACTTCAGTTCTGCCTTAGGCCTGGCTTATGGGCGGTAACTCATTGCATACTTGTTTAACTATTAGCTAAATGAAATAAACATCTCAGTACAATAGCCTGATTAGTGACTACTGGAAATGCATAAGATAGCAATACCGCGTGGGTATTTATTCCCCCCCCCCTTAAACGCAAGTTAGGTTAAAAATCGGTTAATTTTTTCATTCAAACAGAAGATAATTAAAGTTAAAACCATACAAAAAAAGCAGAATGAAAAGCAAATGAGTACTAAGCATTTAAAGATGATATTTGCTATACCTGTTTACTTGAAAATTAAGTATAATGGCAAATTAGAAGGATTGCTACCGGTTGAATTTTCGACCTACACTTCTTAGGTGCAAAATGGTAAATTACCGACTAGAAGTGACATTGCTCAATTGCAAGTTATAATGTAGACGGGTGTCATCCGTACGGGGGGCGTACTGCTAATCATCATTAAGCAGGGGTTCCCGAGAACTGAACGGGGGGGGGGGGGGAGGGGGGGGTAGGTGCAGGCTCCGCCATTAAAAAAATGTCATGCGTTTGTTCTAAGGCCTCTTTTTTGATTAAATGGTACCGTTCTCCAAAAAAAAGGGCTTTAGACCACTTTATAACACTCTTAATAATGTCCGTTTTTGTTTTAGGTTTAGCAGCGAACTATTTCCTCTGTTCAACTACCGACAGTTTCTGATCTGACAAGTTTCTGAAGTCACTAGTGATGGACATTGAATTGAACAATTCTCCGTACTCTGCTAAAATACTTGTACAATTTTATGATCCAACAAAGTTCACAAATTATAAAATTGTCTGTGCAGAATATGAACCAAATTTCATCATCTTCAAATTAACACCGTGTCACTTTTGCACATAATTGGTAGTAGGGGAATGTGGGTTAAAGTGAATTAGCAGGGCAAAGTGAAATGGTACACCGTGTGCAGCGCCGCCTATCTAGCAATCCTTTACATATGTTCTGAAGCAAATAGCTGATTCCTGTCAAAAAATTAATTGATCTAAAAAATCAAAGAAAATCTTAATACAAGTGATTTTCCAAATTTGATACACATATTCTAATATTTTGCACTTTATCAAAAGTAATTTTTGTCATTATAAAATAATTTAAGTTTTTGAAATTACTACATAACTACAAAACAAATCATAGTAAAAGATAAATGATAATTGACGATGAACACAATGAGCATATTGATAAGCTCGCTACTCACAATTTTACAATGATTTTTGAAGAATCTGACATCCTTTCATTTTGTCTAAGCAGACTATGATTAAATTGCTGGTAGAAAAATCGGGGAAATTCCAGTTACTTTAACTCAGGCTACAAGAAATGTGCCCAATAAATTTGGCAGCAGCTGGGCATGACGTATGCCATTTTCAAGATGGCTGAATATTTTCCTATCTACAAATAAACCTATACGATGCATTGCTTTGCGTATGAATGTTTCACACCTTTGGATGATCAATAAAACGTGGTGATCGATTCTGAAGAGGTTTTTGCTTGCGAGGAAGTAGAAACTTAAAACAAAAACGATTGCCAGAGAGTTGGAATTTTAATATAAAAATACATTTCTGATTTTCTTGCTCATATTTCTTTAAAGAAAAGGCGGTTCTAGGGTTAAAATTGCTTTTTTTGAAATATCCTTCAAATATTCCTGGCAGAAAAGAGTCTTTGCTGTCATAAGAAGGAAAATCACTCTAAACTGTTAGTTGTTTTTTCAGGCTATGAAAATCAAACTCTGAAGCGTGGAATAGTAAACAGGAGAAATCAGACATTTATTTATATTTTAAATAGAAACTAGACAGGTGCAACTGCATAAAACTGCTTCTTTCCGAAAAAGAACTGTATCAATTGGTTTAGTTAAGTAATTTTTTTTTAACTAATTCGCTTATACCAGAGGTTTAACAAGCTTTTTTGTTACGTGGACCCCTTGACTAGTTTTCGAATTTCCCGTAGACGCTCTTCCTTGGGGTCGTTTTAAACTAATCAGGAATCGTAATAATATAACTCAGGCATTCTAAAACCGGGAATTAAATGGTTATAAGTTCCATTTTGTGATGTCCTAAAACAACCAGATGACAACTTTCTAAAAAATCCAGTTTGACAGTTTTACTGCAGGGTAAAAAATTAAAATTTGAGTGAAAAGAAAACAGATGAAGAGCAAAATGTAACATTTTTATGCATACTTGCATAAAAATAATGGCATGAAACTTAAATCAGCTTATATTCTCATATAGAATAGGTGTACAAGCAAAAAAAAAAAAAAAAAGACCGTTTTAAGGGGGACAGTGAATTTTGTGCATCAACAAAAGGACCTTATTTGTATCTTGTGGGCCCCCAATTTTTTTTTACTTTACATAGACCTATTACAACTTCGGGGGACCCCTGCGGGTCCCCGAGGACCAATTTGGGAACCACTGGCTTATACCATAAAGACCATTTCCATCACTTATCCCTACTTTCGCAGTTGAAGTGTTAATATGGAGGTCAAATACAGTTTAAAATTAAATTTTTCTGATTCTTAAATTTATATTCATCGAATGATAACGAAGGACCAATATTTGAATTTTGAAAAATTCCACAGTTAATACTAGCAGCTCGCACTTCCAATCTGCTAGCCGATATCCGCGAAACATTTCACATCCCAATGTTTTATGCATGAGGTAGATAACATGCTTTCTTATATTCTTTTTTGTGAGATAGTAAAAAATGGCGATTTGTATCCTTCAAAAAGTTGGGATTCTTTTTTTTTCTCTTACCCGCTGAATATTGATGAGTAGTAATGAGTTACGCTTTGAAATTTGCACTTATATTGCGACGCATTTGAAATTTTATAAGAGCAAGAAAATTAACTTTGATTGGTTTGATAATGTATTCCGATCGATTCGTTCGAAGAAATAGGTTTCGAAAACCGATTTTTTTCCCTATTTCAGAAATTGCTGTTTGATTGGAGTCGTATCGAAAAACAGATTCTCATATAAAGCAATAAAATCAATTGACTTTTTTGAAAAGGAAAATTTCGTTTTCTTCGCTTTTTTATTTTTTCTTTTAAACAGATAGGAGCGGCTGGAGTAAAAAAAAAAAAAAAAAAAAAAAACGGAAATTATTCTCGTAATTTCATTAGCTCTTAAAAGAAAATATTTTCACACATTCCAAAAGTATCATTTTAATTACTAGCTAATATACATCTTTGCGTGAATGCCACAACTGTGTAAGTACAATTTAGTGTTTTTTCATACTGCTTGGAGAAAAACTCAAGTTGTATGCTATTTCGTGAATTTTGGGCAATGTGAAATCTTTATTGAATCCTTATTAAACTACTATTTATAAAATAATTTTATTGGAGGTATTTTTCCTTTTTTCAGCAAAATTATGTACCAGTTGTGAAACATTCTATTTTCTTTTCTAAATTTGCAGTTACCTAGCATTGTAAGTACTAAGATCAAATTAAAAAGTTTAATAAACCTTGATCCTGATTGTTGTACTAATATTCAGATGGCATGGAAAACATGGAAAAGGAAAGATAATCACACTTGGAAATAATTTACCTATCGTAAAAGCAGAATATGGAGAGAAAACTAAAAGATCCTTTTAAAAGTACAAATCAAACTAATTTTAAGTATTTTCTTTGTTAGTAAATAGAGACTGGCAACAGATACGATTTTTAAATAATTGAACTTTGTTTCTTTGACGCGTCAACAATGACATTATTACCCATCCCGTGAATAAAGCTTAAAGTTAAAGCCGACGTCTGAGGTTTTTGTTATTATTAATTACTAGCAGTACCCGCACGGCGATGCCCGTGCAACAAATGTAAAGGAAGTTAACTAAATAAATTTTAATTCACTCTAACCCTCTAAAGTAAAATTATTATATTTGATTCAAATGTGCTCCCCTACCTTTTGAATTCCACTAAAAGTCATATTAAAGTTTAAATCAATTCGCCAAATAAACGTTTCAATGGAACTTTTGAGATAACTGTAGTGGCAAGATTTTCGAAAACTCTCAACGAACACAGCAATTTTGCCCTTGAAGTTTAACATAATCCACCGATTTAACCGTAATTTCAATGTAAAATTGGTCGCCAAATTTAAATTTATTAACATAGGGAATCAATTGTGTCAGGTAGCTCAGCCTCAACCATTCTTCCATGATTTTAATGTGAACATTAAAAGGCAAGAAATATAATGTCTTTCGCACCATCTCTTTGAAGTGATTACAATCTATAACAGTAACCCTCAAATAAGCAAGATTTCCCTGGCTGGGAGGTTTGGTAAATTTCCAGATTGTTGCCAAACTTTACGACGCCAAATACGAAGAGTAACTTCATAGCGGTGTTACCGAAAATGTCAGAATGGAACTATTAAAAATTTAGGTTTGGCGGCATTATATACATGTTTTAAACATGCAATAAAATACTTTTTAGACTGCAAACAACTACTGTTCCTTCACAGAGCGTTTTCTTTTTCTTTAATTTGGAGAAAGAAGTGTTTCACTGGCTGGGAGGTTTGGTAAATATCCCTATTGTTGCCAAACTTTACCACGCCAAATACGAAGAGTAGCTGATAGCCATCGCTAATTTTTTAACAATAATAGTTCCATTTCCATTCTGACATTTTTGGCAACACCAAATTTTGAGGAATTCAACTGAATAAATTTAAATTCCCTCCCACCCCTCTGAACTAAAATTATTATATCCTTTAGTTCAAATGCGCTCCATCTTTTAAACTCCACTTAAAGTCATGTTAAAGTTTAAATCAATTCGCCAAATAAATCAAAAAGAGAGAAAATTAGAAAGAAATAAGAGATATTAAACATTCAAATTGAATAAATTTTCAAGGCTTAAATCTATACGCACAATTTTAACCACAAAGTAACTTCAGGGACAAAAGAGCAGCTGATCAGGAAAATGGCTCTAGTGTTTCAGTTCTGCGTAGAGTTAAGCCTTGAAAATTGACTAAATTTGATTAATTAATATCTCCTGTCCTAATTAACGGACAGAAACGTGCTAAAACTTTTCTTTTTCAGAAAAAAAAACCCTTTCCAACGATATATAATGTTTTGGGGTGGGGGGAGGTTTTCCCCCCTCAATTATGGCGGATACACCAAAAATGAGACTAATTAATTAATTTAAAAATAACTAATTCGAAATTAAAAATTTGGGCTTCGAGGTGCACGAGGGCGGGGTACGTTCGAATTTTTGAGTCAAGTTTCAGGTCTGTAGGTGCTGTGGGGGCTTCTGGCCAGCGGTTACAAACGAACAAACAAACGAACGAACAAACAAACAAACACCGTCATCTTTATATATATAGACTAGCAGTACCCGCACGGCGATGCCCGTGCAACAAATGTAAAGGAAGTTAACTAAATAAAGTTTAATTCACTCTAACCCTCTAAAGTAAAATTATTATATTTGATTCAAATGTGCTCCCCAACCTTTTGAATTCCACTAAAGGTCATATTAAAGTTTAAATCAATTCGCCAAATAAACGTTTCAATGGAACTTTTGAGATAACTGTAGTGGCAAGATTTTCGAAAACTCTCAACGAACACAGCAATTTTGCCCTTGAAGTTTAACATAATCCACCGATTTAACCGTAATTTCAATGTAAAATTGGTCGCCAAATTTAAATTTATTAACATAGGGAACCGATTGTGTCAGGTAGCTCAGCCTCAACCATTCTTCCATGATTTTAATGTGAACATTAAAAGGCAAGAAATATAATGTCTTTCGCACCATCTCTTTGAAGTGAATATAATCTATAACAGTAACCCTCAAATAAGCAAGATTTCCCTGGCTGGCAGGTTTGGTAAATTTCCAGATTGTTGCCAAACTTTACGACGCCAAATACGAAGAGTAACTTCATAGCGGTGTTACCGAAAATGTCAGAATGGAACTAATAAAAATTTAGGTTTGGCGGCATTATATACATGTTTTAAACATGCAATAAAATACTTTTTAGACTGCAAACAACTACTGTTCCTTCACAGAGCGTTTTCTTTTTCTTTAATTTGGAGAAAGAAGTGTTTCACTGGCTGGGAGGTTTGGTAAATATCCCTATTGTTGCCAAACTTTACCACGCCAAATACGAAGAGTAGCTGATAGCCATCGCTATTTTTTTAACAATAATAGTTCCATTCTGACATTTTTCGTAACACCAAATTTTGAGGAATTCAACTGAATAAATTTAAATTCCCTCCGACCCCTCTGAACTAAAATTATTATATCCTTTAGTTCAAATGCGCTTCATCTTTTAAACTCCACTTAAAGTCATGTTAAAGTTTAAATCAATTCGCCAAATAAATCAAAAAGACAGAAAATTAAGAAAGAAATAAGAGATATTAAACATTCAAATTGAATAAATTTTCAAGGCTTAAATCTATACGCACAATTTTAACCACAAAGTAACTTCAGGGACAAAAGAGCAGCTGATTAGGAAAATGAATCTAGTGTTTCAGTACTGCGTACATAGTTAAGCCTTGAAAATTGACTAAATTTGATTAATTAATATCTCCTGTCCTAATTAACGGACAGAAACGTGCTAAAACTTTTCTTTTTCAGAAAAAAAAACCCTTTCCAACGATATATAATGTTTTGGGGTGGGGGGGAGGTTTTCCCCCCTCAATTATGGCGGATACACCAAAAATGAGACTAATTAATTAATTTAAAAATAACTAATTCGAAATTAAAAATTTGGGCTTCGAGGTGCACGAGGGCGGGGTACGTTCGAATTTTTGAGCCAAGTTTCAGGTCCGTAGGTGCTGTGGGGGCTTCTGGCCAGCGGTTACAAACGAACAAACAAACGAACAAACAAACAAACAAACACCGTCATCTTTATATATATAGATTAAAGACTTTTTCTGTACTTACTTTTGTCATGGTTTTCACGTTTTGCTTCCGGTTGCAGAGTTAAATGCAGCCGCGTGAACTTTAACGCACTTCCGCTCACTTCAGCTTTTTGTCTCCAGAAACAATGAAATAATAGTAATAATAAAACTGACGTTTGGTTTTAAATTTAACACATTAATCTCAAGGCTAACCAAAACAAAGATATATTTGCGGATTGTGGGCATTTAATCTTCACGTGAGCTATCCGACTGAAATTGTTGGAGATAAACCTTGCAATATTTAAGCAAAAGAAAAATGAAACGAATGAGATTAGCTAACAATCAACATATTAGTCCAGTTCAAAAATTTGCTTAAGTGACTTATTAAAAAAGGCTAATAAGGGCTGTAGAAAATACATTGGTAGTTCTTCAAATTGAACATTACGCTTGATGGCGTTTGACTCAAAGTAAGTTGATAAATTAACAAAATTGGAAACGGAATATTCTCATGAATAAAAAATAAAGTGTTCGTGAATAGCATTTTTAACGGCGTTCGTTATTTTCTCGGTGAACTATGCTTAACGGCATTTGTCTTCACGCAATTCTAAATCAATTTTAAAACGAAAAAACTTTGAAATAAAATATAAAAAAAAACTTTTTAAATTTAAAGACTATTTCTGTCCGCTCATTCGCACTAAAAAGTATGAAATAAAGGGTGAAAATGCGCTTTGGGTCCCTGCTTGGCGCATTTTCAAAAAGTCGCCAATTTTTGCGTAATGCTTCTCGGAGCTTTCAATTCGTGAGACAACAAGAAAAAACGCGCCAGTTGGCGACTTTTTGAAAATGCGCCAAACAGGGACCCAAAGCGCATTTTCACCCTTTATTTCATACTTTTTAGTGCGAATGAGCGGACAGAAATAGTCTTTAAATTTAAAAAGTTTTTTTTTTATATTTTATTAATATTTTCGGTAATTTAAGTCATAGAAAAACGACACCTGGCTAGGAAACGTTCTCGATCAGGTTTCCTTTTGAATCAAAAAGAATGGTTAAAATCTGCATGTAATAAATATATATATCTCTCTAGTTAAGTGATAGCAATAACATAAGTTTTAAATAACAGAACCTCAGATTTGTAATGAAGACAAAACAAGTAATATAATGATATGTACTGTACAATTGTACATTCTTTACATTCACGTACACTGTGGACCAAAAGCATTGCAAGTTTGAGAAACTTTAAGATAGGCCCAAAATATTTTTTTTCAGTGAAACTGACTATATAGTCGTAAATGCAGAGACTTTTAATTTGTCCCGTGTTCACCACAATGTTGCTAGGTAAAATTTAAGAAAATATCCAAACTGTTTCTGGCAGTGAAGCCAACTTGCAAGAAAACACAGCACCACTCTTCATTCTAGATAAATTAGAAATCTTGAATTGCAACCATACCAAAATACGCTAGTTGCATCTTCTAAGTCGGAAGTCGTGCGTTCGATTCCCACTTTACCTTGGGTGTTCTTTCATTTGCATGTGCTGTAAATCTCACGTATATCTATCTCCCTCTGAATAAAAAAAAATAGAATATCGTTGTGGATTATTGGAGTCGTAAGCTTTTTCAGGTAGAGACTTTTTTAATATCTGGAATCTAATTCTTACATTAATTTTTAATTTTTACTGTGATAATAAACCTTAATTTTCGCGATTATGATTAAATTGGCATTTTCGTTGAACATAAACCCGCGTATAACGAGGGTCTACCAAGCCAATCCTAAGCCAATGAAAAATAACCTCTAAAATAGTAAAAAGTCGAATTGAAACTGAGGAAATATAAAAAATCGATATTGAAGCCATAGAAAAATGTTAGTTACAATTGTCTCTTCAATATGTAATTTGTACTCTGCTTCAGTGGTATTTTCAACATATGAAATAGACAAAACTAAAATTTATATATTTATTTTGGCCACAAGACAAATCTGTACAATTAAAAAGAATATTTTTCACTGGTACTTCATTATTATGTACATAATTGTGCTTTTCCCACGACCAAACATATCTTGAAGTATGAAAAGATGAGAGCTGATAAGATGATTAAGGTTATTTCGGTTAACAGCTTATTCAGGATTACACGCTGCTGTGATGTTTCGATGCTGTTAATAGCCATGATGTTTCCAATCATGGTGCTCAATATGATGCTCATGGTGCTTTTTTCTGAAAAGAAAAAAAAAAGTTAATTAGTATACAGTCGAACCTGTTTATCTTTTTCCCTGCTCAATTTTCCCTGCTTTTACAGCATAAATTTAATACTTTTTCTCATGTTTATCTCGAATGATTTTTCCTGTAAACCTCAACAACTCGAATTTTGACGACTCTCCTT
Organism: Uloborus plumipes; assembly: GCA_038373865.1. Classification (NCBI taxonomy): domain Eukaryota; kingdom Metazoa; phylum Arthropoda; class Arachnida; order Araneae; family Uloboridae; genus Uloborus; species Uloborus plumipes. Next base: position 69,625 of record JAXGGA010003580.1, read on the forward strand.
TTTGAATTTCATTTCCACAGCCGCCTTTATCAATGGTATAACTTGGAGACAAAAATCATTTTCTACTCAATTATTCAAAGACTATGTTCGTAATTAAAGGTATGCATTAACTTGCTACAGATATAGTCATCACAATGAGTAAAACGTGGACTCACAACATGTCGTACAGTAAAATATTCAACAATATTAGTGCAAAACAATCTATTAAGTGTTTGACTTTGTTCCAATTGCTTATTTTTGTAAATTTTATCACAACCTCTGTATCTCGAAACCTCCGTATCTCGAATTTTTCTTCTGTCCCGTGAAATTCGAGATAGACGGGTTTGACTGTATTAGTGTTTACTTGAAGAGTTCTCATTTGTGTTTACTTCAGCGTGTTTACTTGTGATGAGAATATTCTTGTAAAATACTTTTTTGCAAACAGTCAGTCGATATGCAGTTAAGTAACATCCGGCAGCCAAGGCTAAGGTGGAGCAGAGCTACATGCAAAACTCAGTTATGGAATCCAGAGACTGTAGTTTTGTCTTTGTTACGGATTCATCAGTCTGGAATAGACAACAACCGAGTTGGAGGCAGGTGTCCTCTCACTTAGTTAGAGATTAGCAGTTTGTTGGGAATCGCAGCATCAGGGAGGGAACATCTGCTTTACACTTGGTTACTGACTATTCCAGGCTGATGGGTCCGTAACAAGGACAAAACTACAGTCTCTGGATGCCATAATCGAGCTGTCGGTATTTTTCACGCATTTAGTTGATGACTTACTTCTTAAACAAACTCACCACTTTGGGTCACTTTGACTCTTGATAGAAATTGGATATAAAAAATAAATTATTTTAGTTAAACTGGTACAACTTTGAACCAGAATAAAACGTCTCAGAACGAAATATCATCTGTTGATGGCCCTTTAAAATATCTTTCATTTCAATGAGCGACGCAAAAGCTGGAGAATTGCATAAGTATCTGTTAGGGAGTTTCTCTCTCTCTTTTACTACCCTGGTTTTTTTATTAGCTTCAATGCTATTACTACAGAATCTTACGGTTTCTTGTTGTGAGTTGTTGTTTGCCTAAAATTGTAAAACCTCAGTACAGGGGACCCAAAAAAAAGTATTTGGCCTAGGGCCCCGTGATATCTTAATCGGGCCCTGGTCCTTCGGGTGGTGCAGGTCCTCGGCATCCGTCGCTCCTGGTTAATGGCGTCCTTCTCCTACACACGCACACGGAAACGCACACACGTTTACAGATACACGCACATAAACACATCTCTGCACACCTAAGGCAATTCATGATTGCAAAAAACGTAGTTTGAATTCAAGTTCAAATTATCATTTTTTCCCCTCGGTGTTTTAATGTCAGTGCAAAGTTTAAGAAGGACCTTTGGATTTTTAAAGAGTTTCGTAGATAATTAGATGCTTCTACTTTATCTAGTACTTTATTCTACAAAACAAATATTATTCATCCTTTTCTTTCATTTATGACTTTATAAAATACAGTCGAATCCGCTTATTGGAATTGCCATTTTGCCAAATAAAAATATTCCAATAATCGGGATATTCCTTTATCCGGGATCAAAATAATGCATTACAACGATTTGGTGCATTGAAAATGTATTATGTTAAGCGGGATACTCTATTAATCGATATTCTAATAAGTGGGTTTGACTGTACCTAATATTAAGGCAGTTGATTATTTTTGGCATCTAATACCCAAAAGTTAATGCCTAACAACTTTTAAAATTAATTATTACTAGGCATCAAATAACATTCAATTTGGTTCTGTTTGTTTGTTTTACTTTCCTCGTTTGAGTGAAAAAAAATACATTCCACTATTTTCATTTATCTTGCGGCAATGTCCCCTAAAGAGTTATTAATATCTTTTTTCCAGCGTCGCAGCGAAAATGGAATCAAATTCCATAATATGCATATTTCGTAGCCCATTAAAAGCTCTTTGAAAACTTTTTAAATCAAAACTTCATTATCATCACAAAAAGACACGAATCTGCAAAATAAAAGTTTTGTGAACATTGCAATTTCTGCTTTGTGAGAAATTTAGTCTCTGTAGATAGGCGGAATTAATTGCTGTTAAATGCTTTTCAATCGAAAAAAAGCGCTTTGTGCCTTTGTCATGGCATAGATAATTTGTTTGTGACTTTAAAGATATAATTAAATGGGGTTGACTAAAAAAATACTAATTCATGTCAGTTCTTGCAAGAAAAGAAGACATAAGTCAAAAGAAAATTTCTGATTTTTGTATGAAATAAGGTAGGGCTAATTGTGACCCAAGTCAAACTAAAATTTAAATAGGGTTGGTTCGGGTAAGTGGGCCACCGCCCCTTTTTTGTACTTATATTTTGTACCTTTTTATACTTTTTTGTACTGATCATGTCAAAATTGATCACAGTGATTGCTTTTTGCATATATTTGGCTGGTAACTATGTATTTGTGAAAGTTGCATCAAAGAAAATCATAAAATATTATGAAGGTCTAATTTTAATATATGATACAAATGAAAAAAATACTGCAAGATTTGATAGAAATAATAGAAATAGCTACACGCTTTATTGGTTTGATGTAGGTGATGTTAGAATTACAACTGAGAATGAAATGATAATGTTTCTCCCTCGGAAAACTTCAAATAGACGCTGCTTTTAAGTGTTTCCATTTTTTTTTCAACCTATGTTTCTTTTCTATTTTACCAAAATTGATCTTAACCGGCATGATTATATTTATTTAACAATGATTTATATGTAAAAGTAAAAAATACGCATAGTGGCTTGTAATGAATTTCCCAGACACAATAGTTTTGTATTCCACTTTAAAAATTTTCTGTCATATACATTTAAATATTTAGATAGCTCATTAATGGATGCATTTACAGAAAAAGATTCCTTACTAAAATTTTACATACTGTGCTATTTAGAACCCATAAACCCCTTTCTAAAATATGCTCACTTTAAATAAAAATAAATGGGGGGTGGCCCACTTACCCCTTCCTAGGAGTCAAGTGGTCCCCTACGCCATTTTTTAAAGAATAAGATTTTAAAAAATATTTAAAGCAATTTTTTAGGAAATAATGCTGAACTTGTGTTTATTAATAATGTCCAAGGTAAAATAAGTAAACAATTTGAAGCTGTTTTACTTTAAAAAAGGCTTCAAAAACGAACTGTTCTAAAAAGGGGGGCCCACTTACCCTAATCAACCCTACATAAATACATAAAACATGGGACAAACTAAAAAAAATTAGCACTATACAGAAAACTTAAGTTGTTTATATACATATATTTCATTAAAAATATCAATGAAATGTTCATTGCAAAAGAATAGGAACAGCTAACCAGTAGATGTGCCTATTCCACCGTAAATCGAGCAGGTATATTTATTCGGGCTCGGATAACCGAGTGATTAAAGCCAGGGCCGTAACCAAATATTTTTTCGAGCAGGTTTAACCAAACACTTTTGTCTTAAAATCTATATGTACAATAAAATTTGATTTCATGATCCATATTTTATTGCTTTTTGTTAAAATAGATGCTTAAAGGACATTGACAAGGAAAATGCAAAAACGTGACGAATCTTTTTAATGAAGGAAAAAATATGATATGTACTCTGCATAGCTTCGCCCTGTTAAATATTCGATGTCTGTTAACCCATTTATGCCCAGTAGCCAAAATACGGGACGCTTGTTAGTTACTGCATACAAAAACCTGTAATGGGAATATCATGTTACTAAAGCTGTTTTTCACAAGTTAAATAGTCCTTCTTGAGAAAACCAGTTAGAGCCACTATTTGGACGTCAGAGTTTATTTATTGACAGCTCTTTTCAGACAAATCAGTCAAGCAACGATCCAGCATGGGTAGCCACAGAAAGTAAGTTTTTTTTGCGAACTGATCTTTCATAAAATTAAATTACTTTAAAATGATTTGCTTAAAATGGATCACAGATGCCTTCTGTAATGTTACTTTGCAAAAGTAAAGTCAAGTAAGGTCGTATTTCGCTCATATACTGTCGGCCCGGCTTAAGCGAATACTGTCAGTTCCAAGAAATAGTATTCGATTAAGCGGTGATCTTTAACGTTAGGTCTAGACTGGGGAATTATTCGGTTCCAAGATGCTTTATTCGTATAAGTGGGGTATTCGTTTATCCGTTACCCGATTAAGCGGGGTCGACAGTATCTGCAAAATATCCCATACAGAGGACGCTAAATAACTTAATAAATATGGCAACGGCGAACTATGTTAAGCCTAAAATGTGGGTAAACCATTCCAAGTAAGAGTTTTGAGCAGATAAAAATTGAAAAAAAAAAATGTTAAAAAAAATTGGGCATAAATGTGTTAATCCCTCAAAAGGGCCGATGCATCAACTCTTATGCGGACATTCGAAGTAACGCTTTTGAAATTTGTATTTTATGACAATCATCAAATGTGTTAAATATAGAGTTTGGCACTTTCAGATTAAAATAAAATATTGTTTTTTTTGTTAGTGGTATTCGAAATTCGAACGAAAAAGGTGTATTCTACCGTGCTAAGCGAAGAAGTGGTATTTGCAGTCGAGCTCAAACTGAGATAAAACTCTTTAAAGTTTTGCGCCACCATGTACTTGATTCAGATGAACCTTTTTCGGAATTAAAAAAAAATGTTTCCAGTTTTTAAATGACCATATAATTTTGTATTTAGGTAGCAAAGAGCCACCTGGTTGTAATAGCTCAATTTTGTCAAAAAGTGCAGATACGACTTTTGTGCTTAGGACGGCAGTATTATTCTTTAAGAAATGATCTTTGCAATAATTACAATAAATATTGGAGATAAAACACTTAATTTGTACAATTATTCAATAATGATAATTTCATTATTCAAATGAAGTGGAAAATTAAATAACATTTTAAATTAAGAAGTAATTGTAATTTTTTTTGCAAGCAAAGGGCATTTTTTAGAACAATTTTGAAAAATTTCGGAGGGGGTTTAAACCCTAAAAACCCGTCCATTAACCCAATAATGCCTGGCATTCTTTTTCCAAAGATATTTTGTATACAAACAGTGTTTAATAAACAGGAAAAGTAATTAAAAAAATATTATGTAAAAAATAATTTTTTTATTAAGGAAAAAAAAATCGTCCCTTAAAAGTTACGATAGACCCCATAGGGTACATACTTTTTTTTTCTATTTTTTTTTCTGCCTACGATATAATATTTAAAAGACATTTCATAAGAAGAAATAAAATCAGCAATTTACATAAACTGGGAAGCTGGGAATAGCTTTGAAAACTTAGCTTTTCTTCTTGAGATTGTGAACGATGTCATTTTTGATGAAGACCATATTAAAACTGCTACAGAACACATTTTACAATGATTATGTGCTGCAATCTGTTAATAACGAATAGAAATCAATATTATTTGGTTGAAATGTTCATTTTGGGGAAATTTAGACCCTTTTTTGGACCGTCCCTAAAAAAAGACACTAGGCATTAATGGGTTAAATACGGCCCTGATTTAAGCACCAGCAACAAGAGGCGAACTTACTCAACCATGATGGGGACTGGCAGAGGCACGACGAGCAATTTCTTTTTCTTCAGGGCGAGTTTGGTGAGAAAGAGGGCTTTCATGATTTTTTTCTTGTCCACCGCGAGTGCTCGGGTCTCCTGTATGACCTCAGGGCTCAGTAGAAGCAAGCTCAGGAGCAAAAACCCACACACAACTTTGTAGTTCATATTTAGCTTTTCTGTTTAATACTGAAAACAAGACATGGAAATTAAAAACAATCGTAATGATATTTTGTGAACAACAAATGCTTGAAGTTATATTACCAATAAATTAATTATAGTTTAAAAAAAGTAAAGAATACGCTTCTAGAGAGTTTTTTTTTTACAAATATAAAAGTAATATGATTAATACTATCATTAATACTAAGTATTAAACTATATTTCATGATACTCTAACTGATTTCCCTATGATTTCCACAACTATTGAATATCCGTTTACATGCACTAATAATGCATCAACATGCAATGTAGTTTAGCCGTTAGTATTAATAATAGTAAAAAATGTATTACTTTTATATTTGCAAAGAACGTGAATTTTATCTTTTTTTCAGAGTGACATACAAACAACTGAAACACTTATAATACATAAACATGTAATTATATAATTTAGCCTTTAGTATTATTAATAGTATTAAATATAAACCTTTTATTTTTGTAAAGAACGTGAATTTTAGCTTTTATTTAGAGTTACATACATACATACATATACATACATACATACATACATACATACATACATACAAACCCACATGTGAGTAATAAATGAGCGTATTAAAAAGTAATCACAGAAAAGTCTTTCGATGGATAAAGAAAATTTTCCCCTTATTATTGGAACAAGCATCGCATTTATAATATCTGGCTTCTGCTTCATTAAAGATTAAGTATTAGCGAAAGACTAAGTTAATTTTCGTAACTTTTTAGAAGAGCGAGAAAACGATTGTCGGATGCATACAAAGGGCCCTGCTCCACATCAGCGTAAAACGCGACAGAAACCGAAGGCAGAAACTGAAAATCCGAGTACTTCCCATAGGAACACTATGTAATCCATTTTACGTTTCTGTTTTATTTTTCTATTTTGTACCAATGTGGAGCAGGGCCCGTAAGGATATCTGTGACTGTGAGTTGTATGTCTGTGTGTGTGTGTGTGTGCGCAGGGGTCGGTGGGACGTTGCAGGAGGTGGAAGACCGGGACGCACCCTGTGGTAGACTTCGACTTCAATCTGAAAAAAGGGACCACACGACAACTGAGACCAAAAGTGAAAATAAATTGCAATTTTTCATATTTCAAACGAAAAAAAAATTAAATAATTATAAAACTTTGTAAAAGAAAAAAAGAGAAGAGATTAACTCATAATCATACATTTACGCTAAGATTTTCTAAGAGCTTAGATTTTTAATAGTTAGGCATAGTTAATATTTCATACCGTCTGCGCTCCGTACGAATTCCATTATGAATAACTAACTACTCGGGAATTCTCCTAATATCAACTAAGACAAATGAAAAAGACTATTTCACGAAAGTCAATCATGAATATTAATATCTAGACGGAAACCTGTTTCAAAAACTTGTGAACCTTTTTTTTTCCAACTGAAATATGCAGAATTCTGTTCACGAAAACGGGGGTTTTGAATCACTAGAACACAGTATTCAAAATTTAAATATTTATAGTGACTTTTCTCATATGCAAATCAGTTTCGCAATAAGCCAGCCTTTTTGAGAAGCATTCGAGATATTCGTCTGCAAATAAATTCATGCTGCTTCATTTTGTTGCGTTATGAGAACACTTCTGAAGGAAGTTTGATGAAACGATGGCGCTGACTGCAAATGTATTTTAGTTCCTGACGAACTTTTAGTGCAATAATTGTTTGTTTTCTGTGTTATGATTATTTGTTTGTTTTCTGTGTGTTTGATAGCAAATGAGTTTCACTGGGTGTTGTCAAAGTTTTTATCATAACAGAGTGTAAGAAAGCTTTTAAAAAACATATTTTAAACTGATAACTAGAATCAAGAAAAGCATCTAAGAACTGCTACTTTCAAACTTGTAAAGCACAAAGTCCACAGATTTATACTTGTTGAAGTTCAGTTTTTAAATTGATTTATTAAATGGGCGATTCTCTGTAAACTCGTCATTTTTCACACAAAATCTGTCCGGGCACGGTTTCTTGAAATGTTCGTATAATTATAATACTACTGCTCAGAAAATGAATCTATTACTTTGGTTTAAAAGAGGGCCAATTGAAGTTTGTGTTTTTCTGGTAAATCATGATAGGGGGTAAGTCCCCCGCCTAGTATAACTAGGCAGGGGACTGTGCCAGGTGACTGTGTTTTTGCTCTTTGTTGCATAATATCTGCAAAACTATTGGAACATAATTAGTTACGAGACTACCTATAAATTTAGGCACAAATCGTGGACAAAATAATTAATATGTTTTATAATTAAATTAATTGACATAAATAAAATCACTTCCCAGAGGACTGTTTTCGCAACGACCCTGATGCATACTTTCATCACAAATGTAGCTCTCAAACTAAGCAAAGTAGCGTTTCAACACCGTTCTCGGCGATTTCGGCAAATTCACACTGATTACTTTAAACTTCATGCCAAAAAGAATTTGCAAAAGTTATATATTTTTCGTATTACAGCTTTGAATTTGTTGCAGGGGACTGTTTGAAAAAACTCCGGACAGAATTTACATGACAATTTTAAGTTTTAGAAATACGTAATTATACCTTATTTCATAAGAAAAATATAGCTTCATTATTCTATTTTTAGATATTAATTGCCAAATTTATGTAGTGTTGATAGGTTTTTTAAAATACTATCTTTAACTGTTAGACTATGGGATTGGGACAGCCAGGGGACTGTGTTTTTGGTGCTTAGATGATTTCTAGGAAAAAAAATTAAATTGTTATCACTCCAAATGCAATTGGGCCACAAAGTATTAATGCTTTACTTGTATTAAGAGCGATAATTACTTATTACACTTAATTATTTTTAAAATACTCAGTCCGAACAGCCAATTACCAGTTTACAGAGAATCGCCCAAATAATGAATTTAAAATTGCTGTTACTCATTGTTGTTTTTTTTTCAACGAATTAAAAGCTTGTCCCATCAACTAACGACAGAACAAGAATAATAAAAGCTAATAAAAACGGATACTTTTATGACCGTTTCTAAAGTATATATTTTTAATTGATCAAATATATCAACCAAATGCTTTTGGTTTATTTCAAATTTACATAAAGGTACTAAAAGAATATTTCTCGCGCAACTAGCTCCAATTTTTTTCTGGAGGTTTTTTTAAAAAACAAAATGGTCTTGTACATGTATATAGACTACCGTATTAGAGTTAGCAGAAATGTTAAATCATGGCTTGTAGGGACTGTTTTTACCCTTTCCTCTTTGCCTGTGCCACGAAAATAAAGAAAAACCTCTCTAAAATGTAAGAAAAAGGCCTAAAATAAGAACCCAAAATCTCATTTTATGCTTTTCAAAATCTTCCTTATTTATTGATTTAGCTGCACTAAACTAATCAACATTCTAGGATTTCGAATTGAAAATTTGAATGTCAGTGTTACTTCTGTTGCTTGTCGTTTATTTTTTACTGTACTTGTTTGATAATCCTGCGTATATTAAAATTGTAGTATTTTTGTACAAGGGCTGAATTCAGTGAACTCACTCTGCAATGCCATTCCAATTTACGTGAAATGTCTACAATGTAAGTTTTTTTTTAAGCAATCCGAATTTTAAAGCTGACGCGAATTCTCGGCCGGTAAGACGAAAAATTTGAGGGAATGAGTTGCAAGGCATACTGTCCGCCCTTGAAAGCCATGTCTAGCACTCGCGAACCATTGCACTTAAAAAAGGGGTGATGGGTAGTGAGTGGGAACTTCCCCAAGTTCACAATTTAAATCTTGCATTTTTGCTATCCTTTTGACACATACAACTAAACTATGTATTTGAAATTGGCATCGTTTTACTTTGTTTGATACGGCTCAAAATACTTATTATTCTTCCCCTTATTGTTATCTTACCTATCACCCCTATTTTGGGAAGATCAGAGAAGATCTGACGCATGCGTAAATGCGCGGAAGGTTTTACCAAAGAAAATTGGCAGTAAGTAACGACTTGTTTATTAGCTACTCAGTATTGGTTTCGTAACTGGACTTTAATTTTCTAAGCACCATAGAAAGCGAACGTTCCCACACCTTTCTGGTCGCTTTGTTAAAGTATACAAATAACCATTTCCGCATTTTTCATTCAATTTTTTTTCATTCGAAATCTGAAAGTTGATGAAATATAATGGCACCAAAGCGGGTTGCTTTACCTAAGGCAAGAGAAGAGAAAGTTTCCTACAATTAAAAAAGAAAAGGTGAGAACACTCACAAGGTTCGAATCACCTGCACAGCACCAATTTATCATCACCTTTATTTTTCAGTTACAATGAATATTACTACTCCATCTGCTGCACAATAACATCATCCTTATTAAATTATGCTGTACATACAGCTGTTGTACTCTCTCCCATTAATCATTGATTTTGTACGTCGTAACAGCATCCATTAAAAAATAATAATAGAGAAAGGTTTTGCCTTTTTAGTTCAACATGAATTCAGTTTTTTATGCCGGAAACGTTGACATATTCTTCAGGAATAGTCTTAAGCAGTTTGAGGGGTGTTTACAAGTGTCTAAAAATTTTTTTCATGCTTATTAAAACGCAATGTACATAACCTTTATCACAAGACGAAATTTCAATAAAAGCAATTCAAGTAATAAAAACAGCGTTCTCTAATTCCAGACGGGGAAAAAAAGATATGAAAATAAAACTTTTTAAAAAGTTGAGATAATGGGGGAGTTTCTTTCAGTCAAAAGTACTACTTTTTGTTATTGAAATTGATAGAATGAAAAAAAAAAAAAAAAAACATGGGCCAGGAAAATACTTTAATTTTCCCAACAGTTTATTTTTTATTAATTTTTTTAAATACCCTACCTTGAAAACGGGGCGTAGTTTTTGTGACGTCAGTGGTGCATCTAACAGCTCTCCAATCGCAGGAATCGGTGACGTCACGACCTTCGTCATCTCACTACAACCAATTAGATTTCGCGCTTACGTGCACCACTGACGTCATGCTCAGATGTTTTTTTTTCGGAATAGCATCTGTGCACCGGTTAAAATAATTCATAAAAAATATCTAACTGTGTCAAAAAATAAAAAAAGGTCCATTCCTATGTTTTGAAGCATGTTCTTTCAGGAAAAAATACTTTTGAAATTTCGGAAACTCCCCCATTCCGCTAGATCCCGGAATCTCGCTGGATTGACTTCACACAAAACCCCAAATTTCCGTGCGATTGAAGTAGGCGCGGTATTGAACATTGAATGATTATATCTCCCAAGTGGATAAACTCTTGATGTAACCCAATAAAAAGAAATTGCATAGCGCGTAGAACGAGTTGGATTAGAAATAAGACATACGTCGTATAACAAAAGGCTCACACATCGAACATTTGCAAAGGGAGAAAAAAAAACTTGGTAAATTTCTCTTCACATTCATCCATCACTTATTGTAATATGCGTGGGAGTTTTGAAAAGATGATTTTTTAAAAATCGAATCCATCATTTGCGTTCATCCTGTATATACTCAACAAAATATGGATTTATTTAAAACTAATCTTTTAACTAGTACTAGCCCGATCATATTTCACCCTAGAAATAGGCAGAGTTATTTTTCAAAGTAATAAGATTTAGAGCGAATGCTTTCGAATTGCCGGAAGAGATAAGATTAATTGTGGCGCAAGAACAAGTTTCATTAATCTGCTGAGTCAAGTTCTTGCAGATAGTTTGGCACTCTTTGAAGATAGCATTTTGGAAAAAAATTTCAAAACAGAAACTAATTAAAACTAGAAACATTTTGCGCTAGAAGATATCGTTAAGATGAAATCAGAAAAAAATGTAATGAACATTGAACAGTAGATTACATGGCAGAAAACATTTTTTTTTTTTTGAAATTTGCTCCCTTTAGCTGAACAATAAAAGTGTTCACGGTTAATGATCAACATGAAAAAATGTTGAAAATGCTAATGAAAATGATAATGTTTTTCACTAAATTAATTTCGAATGACTTAAGAGGAGCGTAAGATGTAAGAATGTTTCTTCAAAAATGAATAAATAACGTAAAATAAGATGAAATGTTGTAAATGCTACGAAGAAATAACACCTGAATTTAACCCATTAATGCCTGACATTTTTCTTTCCAAAGACATTTTGCATACTGGTTACAAACAGTGTTTAATGCACAGCACAGGAAAAATAATAAAGAATTATTAGGTAAAAAATATTTTTTTTATTAAGGAAAGAAAAATCGTCCCTTAAAAGTTACGATAGACCCCAGAGGGTCCATACTTTTTTTACTAAAATTTTTTTCTGCCTACGATATAATGTTTAAAAAGACATTTTATACGAAGAAATAAAATCAGCAATTAACATAAACTGGGAAGCTGGCAATAACTTTGAAAACTTAGCTTTTTTTCTTGAGATTGTAAACGATGTCATTTTTGATAAAGATCATATTAAAACTGCTACAGAACACACTTTACAATGGTTATGTGCTGCAATCTGTTTTAATCAACTGTAACAATACCAAGGTACTCATTGAACACTATTATTTGGTTGAAATGTTCATTTTGGAGAAATACAGACCTTTTTTTGGACCGTCCCTAAAATCCCCTTGGACCGTCCCTAGGCATTAATGGGTTAATCAATAGCACATTTCTATATGTATTTTAAATGTACGAAAATTAGGCTTAGAACAAATTCATGAAAAACATATTTTATTTATTTCTACCCGGAAGATTTCGTGATTGAGTATAAGAAATCCACTTTGGTTTATTATCGTCGACTTGATTAATTACTAGAGTCAATCAATCAACCCATTTTTAAAATAGCTCGCAACAGCTAAACTATTTCAAGACATTAACCCTCTCTCTTGAAGTAAGAGGAGAAAGCTGTAATAAGGTTAAGAAAAAGAAATTGAAGCGTCATAAATTGAAAACTGTGGCTTACGCCCTTTTTGATCGTAATTGCAACAATTTATTTTCGACTTCGCTTATTTAACCTTTTTTTTCTTGAACGTCTAGTTGCAAATTTCAGTATCCTAACTATTTTCTATGAGCAGTTTACGTGTTTCCATTTACTCCATAAATCTTAATCTTTGGGGTAAATGGAAACAGCTAAGTTCCCAGCTCTTCCGATTTTTAAAGAAGGTTAAATTTTGACGTAAATGACAACTTTGTGTACATTTTACATAAATACCAGGTGCAATTAAAATCTTTACATGACTTGTCTTTTTTAATGATTCTGGATTAGATTTGGATGAATCAGCGGGCTGCATATGAACTTGGTAGCACATTCTTACACCGTAAAAAATGAATGTTGTTTTTACATTACAATACAGCTAATTTTTTCGTAATAACCTGTAAAAGTGGCTAATTTTACATTAATAAACTGTAAAATTGCAAAATTTTTACAGTTTATTACCGTGCATTTTACGATTTTAAACTGAAATCTCTGCTGCCAGTATTATACTGTTGTTTTTACAGTATAATACAGCTAAATTTTACGGCAATAAACTGTAAAATTGCTAGTTTTACAGTTTATTACTTTGCATGTTACAGTTTTAAATTGGAACCTCGGCTGCCAGTATTATACTGTATAAACAACAGTTCATTTTTTGCAGGGTAGGGACCTCTGCAGGCTGTAAAGGAAGATTAGTTGGGGGAGAAAAAAAAGCTAAACTTTTTGAAGAACAAAATCTTGAATTTCAGCCAACGTGACGTTGTACGATGTTCTCCGAGATATAATCTATAGGCAGCTCGGAGCAAGGGCGGATCCAGAAGATCCTCCTAAAGGAGGGGCGGTTGATTTTTTATTAGTGAACTCTCGCTTATACATTGCCTCATTTATGCGCCCTTTTCACTTACACGACAATTTTTAGTGGTCCCGGCACATTCCATAGCAAAATAAAGATCATTTCATTGGTTTGAGCGTCGCTCTAAATATGAATATTTCACTTATACGCCGATTTTTTTGTAAAATGTAAAATAAATAATTTATTTTCCTTAAAAAATAAGCATGTTTCTTCACTTTCCTCTTTAACTTTCTGCCTTAATTGCTCACGGAAGGCATTTTTCCGCATGAACTAGAGTTTGGAGAGAGAGACAGTTATCTATTATGAATCGTTTTAAAGGGAACAGTTTGTGATTAGGTGTGCTACAATTTTTGTTTTATCTTTATCATTGTTTTTACGTTACAATAATTGCCAAACCGTAGTAATATGTCCCTTTTCTATAGAAACATTTTTATTCATGCTCTCCTTAGAACTTATGTTGCGTTTTAGACCTTTAAATAGGCTGGTTCACTTATGCGTCTCTCTCACTTATGCGCCTTTTTCTGTTGGTCACTTGGCCCGGCGCATAAGTGAGAGTTCACTGTACTTATTTATCCAGATGAAAGTGGAGATCTAAATTTGAAATATTGAAACTCTGTTTCATTTGACCTAAACGAACCCTATACAAGAATCACAAAAAAAAAAAAAAAAAAAACTAATTGGAAGATAAGTTTCAAGAAGATTTCTTGGACTAGCATGTTATTAGACTTTTAAGGAACGCAGGGTAAGAATTATACCCGGACAGTTTGTACCTCAAAGCCAGACTAGCGTATGTCCTATAATCACTACTTTGTAGGAGAGAGGGAAAACATTTGTGTGGTACATAGGAAGGGTGGGACGCATGCTCTTAATAACTGTTGTATAAAATAATTTTAAACCTCGTGGGTCCCTCCCATTTCAGTTACACTCAAGACCCTTGGGGTCATAAACGACCCCAATGCTTCCTTTAGTTAATTTATTATGATTATTGAATGTTACATGTATTATTTAAGTTCACACACGTTTTAATGCTAAAAAAATAAAAAGACACAATCAAAGTAAAATTTAGTTTATGAATTAAAAATTAAATTTTAGAGCAAAACTTACAATAACTGTAGATTTATTTACAACTGTTTTAAACCTGAAAAACATTATTTTTTTGCAAGTGAATTTCAAACACTTATGACATTTTTCGATGCATTTTCTGTCCAGTTCTCTTGGTCAAAAGTTGCAACGTCCTCTTTTTTTGGCATTCTGGGGAAGTGACCCCAAGGGTCTTGTGTGCAAAAAATGCAATTCGGGGAAAATAAAACACAATGATAGCATTATTTTGAATAGAAAACTAGAAGAATGAAAGCCACAAAATGCCATTAAAAACAAATGGTTGATTAACAAGATATATTAAACAGAAATTGCATTGGTGTCACATATGACCCCAAGGAATCCACGGAAATGATTTTATTTTAAGACTAACGTTCACATCGCTAGTTGAGAAATAAGATTCCACATGCAAAGCAATAATAGCCTAAAAATTTTCATTTTTGGATTTATGTTAGTCCAAAAATGAAAATTTTCAGGCTCTGTGATTCTGAGTTTTGGGTAGGGTTTGCAAGATAAGCTTTCTATTAGTTTTTTTTTTTTTTTTTGAGAACCAATTTCCGTAGAATTTCCAAGAATAGCAAATTGTAAAACACTGACAATAGGATTTTAAAGAAGCAATAACGCTTTCTGTGAGAGTTTAAAGAAAACCTTTTTTTTTGGATTTCAATGAATAATTTTCCGTGGGATTTCTGAAGCTGGCATTTTATGTAATTTCTAAGAGGAGTTTTTAGTGGAATTTCCAAGAACGACAATTGTTTACAATGGAAGTTTTAGAAACACATTTCTATAAAGCAGTAAGTAACCGCCCCTAAGCCAGGACTAAGGCAGAAACATGCATATTTCTATAACTTTTTTCGAAATAGTTGAATCAGAACACATATTTGTTAAATTAATTTCAGTAACTATGTTGGTAAAGCTTATGGCATTTCATGGTTTCGAGTTTTTCGTGGATTATCTATGAAGCACTATTGTTAAATGTAGGAGTTTTATAAAATATTTCTATATTTTTTGAGAGAACCAATTGAATTTAAACGCATAAAATTTGATGAATTAGAGCAACTGTGTCGATATAGTTCAAAAAGATGTCTTCCAGAACCCAAAATGGAAAAAATTCAAAATTGCAACTAATTCCAATGGTAGAACATGTCTTACCTGTTGCTCCAGAATGCTTGTATCTCCCGTTATCTGTTTCCATAACCCAACTCCGATCTTTATATACTCCCCAATTCGATCCCACTGCAGGGGTCCTCTCTCTCCTTCCTCGTGCCCCAGAAGAATTCCAAAAATACCAATCCAGCATATCTTAAGCCGTGTGCAATTATTCGTCCTTCCATCGATTTCCCCCGTTAAATTTAGACATATCAAAAAAGTAGCCAGAAACACCGCCGTCTGAAGCTTTTCTTTTTTGGGTAATTTTCTTCACTTTCTACTACAATCTCATTAGTTTCGTTTGTTTAGCTCCAAGCGAAGGGGGAGGAGGGGAGGGGGTGTTAGCAGGTGGGGTTATGTCGCATTCTTCTTCTTTGCAGAGTGTTGAGGTGTGAATTGGATTTCACGTTCGAATAAGCAGGTTAAGTGTTCCTGGATGTGCTCTTTCTTCAGGTAGACGAGTAAAAGTGAATGTGTCGGAAACTAAATATAGCCGTTGTCAGATTGATGAGTAATTTGCTTTGTTCTACAATTTCGTGTCTGAGAGTGGACTGTTTTTTTTAGGAGAGATTTCCTGTTGGGGGAGCGTCATGTTCCCGTTATCTTAAAGCTTTTTTTTTAATTCTTGTTCATAAGAGTCAATCAGGTCTTGTGTAGCATAACGGATATTGAAGAAACAGAATCTGTCATTTAACCCATTTATGCCCAAGTTTTTGTAAACATTTTTTTTCAATTTTTATCTGCTTAAAACTCTTATTTGGAATGGTTTACATACATTTTAGGCTTAAAATAGTTCGCCATTATCATATTTATTAAGTCATTTAACGTCCTGTTTATGGGATATTTTGCAGATATGTGAGCAAAATACGACCTTACTTGTCTTACTGAATTTCGTCTGCTTTACCGTTATTTTATTTATTTTTTTCTTACTTTAGTTTCAATGAAATAATGGTTTTGATACCGAATAAATATGTACTGTAAATATTAACCCATTTATGCCCAAGTTTTTTTAACATTTTTTTTTCAATTTTTATCTGCCTAAAACTCCTACTTAGAATGGTTTCCACACATTTTAAGCCTAAAATAGATCGCCGTTGCCATAATTATTAAGTTATTTAACGTTCTGTTTGTGGGACACTGGGCAGATATGTGCGCAAAATACGACCTTACTTGACTTTACGTTTGCAAAGTAACATTACAGAAGGAATCTCTGATCAATTTTAAGCAAATCGTTTAAAAATAGTTTAATTTTATGAAAAATAAGTTTGCAAAAAAAAAAAAAAACTTTCTGTGGCTACCTACGCTGGATCGTTGCTTGACTGATTTGTCTGTCAATTAACAAACTAATAAAATAGCTGTCAATTAACAAACTCTGATGTCCAAATAGTGGCTCTTACTGGTTTTCTCAAGTAGAAGGACTATTCACCTTATAAAAAACAGCTTTAGTAAAATGATATACCCATTACAGGTTTTTGTATGCGTCTCGTTTTTAGGCTACTGGGCATAAAAGGGTTAACCCTTTATGCCCCAACGGGTCTCAGAAGTCCCGCTTACATTAATTTAGTATTATGAATCCTAAATGGCTGGAATCCTGCTGAAGCTTTTGAGTACCACTTCTTGTACCTTGCTGAGAGGTCGACAAATGGTACCTGCGATCGGAAACAGTTTCTTGGGGGGCCCTTAGGCAAAGGGGACCTTAGATCCCCAAAAATTTCAAAATTTTTATGCTCGTTAAAAATGTTTTTTGGTGTATTTGCAACTCAAAAAAACAAAAAAAAATTTATAAAAATTCATTGTTGAATTAATTTGGGACATAGAGGGTTAAAAGAGAAGAAAAAAAAAAACACATTTGAAAAGTTCTTCATATGCCATAGGCATTTCATTTCACACCTCCAGGGTCCCCCGTACCTACCACAGCTTCGTGGTTTAACCGGGAGAGGGCCCTGAAGAGCGCTCTGTTCTTAATTTTGAACCAGAACCTAGGGTCTAGCAAACCCTAGGCCCAGCACCCCCAGAGGTATCGTTTCACGTGGAGGACTTTGTGGCCACGACATTTTTAACGCCTCGCCTCCCAGTCACCATTAATCAAGACAGTGGATCTTTGATCGGCTGGGATCGAACCCGGGCCCTCCGGGCACGAGTCCGATGCCTTACCGATCGGGCCACCACGGCCCATATGCCATAGGCAGCGCGTTCAGAGAAGGAGGGGGACGGGGGGGGGGGACTTCTTTCTTATTTTCAGAAGCAAAGGGGCTTTCTATCAAAAATGAGGAGGAGATCAAATTTCCAGTCAGCAACATTTTCTACAAAATGACACCAGAAACAAGTTTTGTCCATTCTCTTGTCTTTTGCTTCAAATTTAGCAAGCTAGCATCCCTGCAAAGTAGTAGATTTGTTTGTTTCCAAATATAACTGGACATTTCACTTCCCATCTCAGGTTTCATTGGTTTTCAACGTTGTGATGACCATTTTGAAACGTGTGTGGAACGTGTAAACGTTACGTATGCTAGCTGAGATCACGGTAAAACAGTCGCACGCCTAGAAGAATACTGTCACAACTCAAAAAGTCGAAACTCTGAATGTTCAGAGATGTACACAGAGCCATGATTTAAAAGTCAAAAAGAAACGTTTATTTTAAAAGCATTATGAAAGCAAATGAGCCGAAATGATCTAACCTAATATATGATAGACTGCACCATTACTAATTGCTTTAATATATCAATTTCTTTTCCATGTCTTAAATTTTTCTGTTTTTGAGTTGTGACAGTATTCTTCTAGGCGTGCGTAGTGTTGTGATTTTTCCCCAAAAATCCTTACAGTTTGACTTTAATAAGTTGTCTTTAGGTCTTTAGGTAGGATTGAGATAGTTCATTTGTTAAAATAGAGGGTAAGGAAAGTCGATTTGCGTGCCAGTAACGATTGTTGGTGCTCTGGAAACATAGAGTTCTCCTTTTTCAACTTAAGAATAAGTAAGTTTAATCAAGGTCTAGGTTTTTTTTTTTAAATCAGAGCAAGACTCTACGACTTAGCATTTACAATATTTTTGACAGGAAATGGAGGAATGATCAAGTGCTAAATAAATCTTGGGAAGAAATAATGCTAAATATATTGGATTCAAATAAAACTCATAAATTTGAAAACTTCAAAACGTCTCTCTTCATACTAACGTGAAAAAGTCTAAATCAGAAAACGGCAAACTGATTTTGATTGAACTGAAGTGAGCATCAATAGGATACAATTGCGGAAATATGACTGAAGCTGTAGAGTTACGAAGAGTTTTGACGACATTTTAAATGTCGCCAAATCTTTTGGAGCCTTACCAAACTTTCCAACGTTGTATTAACCCTTTATGCACTGACGGTACTCAGAAGTCCCGCTTTTATTAAAGTAGTATTATGAATCCAAAATGGCTGTAATCATGCTGGAGCTTTTAAGTACCACTCCTTGTACTTTGCTGAAAGGCCAACAGATGGTACCTGCGATCGGAAACAGTTTTCTTGGGGGCCCTAAAGCATAAGGGTCCTTAGACCCCCAAAATTTTCAAAAAATTTTTACTTGATAAATATGTTTTTTGATGTATTTCCAACTAAAAAAACCAAAAAAAAATATTAAAAATCATTAATAACTTAATTCAGTACATAAAGGGTTAAACCATCGTTACAATAAAATAACTATATTTTTAAATTCCGAAGAGTGGGCTCAGTTAGCTTAACAACGCTAAAAAATTGCAATACAGCTAGAAAATGTCTAAAAAACTGGGCTTCTCCATAACGAATTCTAGCTCTATTTTTTTTTTTTTTAAATAACAAAGTGTCC
Organism: Uloborus plumipes; assembly: GCA_038373865.1. Classification (NCBI taxonomy): domain Eukaryota; kingdom Metazoa; phylum Arthropoda; class Arachnida; order Araneae; family Uloboridae; genus Uloborus; species Uloborus plumipes. The sequence continues at coordinate 89,148 of JAXGGA010003580.1, forward strand.
AATTTTTATCATTCTTAAAACTATGCCAAAAAGGTTGATATGAAATTCTTTAAAATCACTACGTTAGCAGTAATCAAACTAAAATAACATAAATTTCCTGAATAGTTTTTACTAACTCTCGTCTCTCATGTTTCTTCCTTTCTCAATTTATGAATAATTGCAAACTACATTTTTAATAGTTAAGCCACAAAAGAAGCACATACTCAGACTGAACAGGAGTGACCCATTTAAAATATTCAGAGCTTTATTTTACTAGCGATTCATTCTGCTGCCGAAGCGAAACTTTTCATGGAACTTTTCGATCGCCAGCATTCCGCTTTATTTGCGCCGCCTCGCGCAAGGTGATAAATATTTTATGGCTACTTGGAAATGCAGGCTTCCAGGACTTCGCTTTAAATTTCGTTAGAAGCAGAAAGCCGGGACAGTTTAACAATTGATTTTGGCTGGCAATAAAAGCTTCTGAGCAGCGAAATATTTTTAGGTTATTATTTGGAATGAGAGATAGTAATATGATAGGTAATTGTTGCTGTATGATGCCTGTTTTGACAAAAAAGAGGTGGGGGGGGGTATTAGGAAAAAAATAGTTTGGGAAGCTACCAGCTGATACAGAATGTAAAGGAAAGAAAACAGTAATATGATAAATAATTGTGCTATATCATGCCTGTTTCGACAAAAAGAAAAAAAAAAGGGGGGGGGGGCATACTCGGAAAAAGTTAGGGAAGCTGCCAACTAAGAGAGAATGTAAAGAAAATAAAAATATTTCGTTAGGTCTGTCTTTGAACACAGAAACAATTGTCTTCTTTGTTCATTAAAAATTCAACAGTTTGGTTGAATATTTAGCAAACATAAACTAGCGCGCCACGTTATTCTTGTTTTAAGGGTAATATTTTAACAGACATCAAAAGAAATTAGACATCGCATAGAACAATAAAAAAAAAGTTTTGAAATATTTTACGCGTCTTTTGATGTGTTGTAAAAAGTTATGTCATTCGTTAAAAATAATGAAAGAAAAATTGACTCCTGCTAAGAGAAAGTTTTGAAAACGGATTTTCTTGAAACAGCATATCTATCGAAAATGATTCTGTTTTTAGAATTACTAAGGGAGTTCTTTTTCTGCTTAGTTTCGTTCTCCCACCCCATCCTTCATTGGGACGTTGAGGGATATATATATATATATATATATATATATATATATATATATATATATATATATATATATATATATATATATATATATATATATATATATATATATATATATATATATGTATGTGTGTGTGTGTGTGTGTGCGCGTGTATGTATACATACACAGTGGGTAGTTAAATTATTAAGCACACTATTCAAATTCTGGTAATTTCTAGTCTAAGCTTACATTTTAAAGAAAAAACCACGAACCACAATTCTACATTGCTCCTGGTATCATTATTATTGCTTTTCATACACTACCAGTCTGTGCCATTTTAAGAAAAAATGAGGTTGTTTCTTTGTTAGTCAGCAACGTGCAAAAACAATTATTGTAGTGTGGTTGTATTAATTATTTAAAAAGTATTTTTCTAAAAGTTTTGGTGTATGCTACTGTCACCACGTAAGTAACATTCTCCTGACTACTTCTTGCCGTCAGCGAACTATGTAGGTGATTCGTTTTTAGTATGAGGTGCATTATCTTTATCTGGTCTTGAGCTACTAGTTGCTCTGTATCGGAAAGTGCAGTTGTTCACTGCGTCAAAACTCTTGAAGGTCAAGTGCATCCTTTTTCCTGCAATTGACTGATCTTGCCTTGACTGATTTGTGAAGTCCAGGACTTCACAGATCAGTCTTCAGGATTTCAGTTCATTTCACCCACTTTATCAAGATCATTCAAATGAGAGTTGAAATAAACAAAATGTTTTCCAGAAACTTAACGGTTTCGGAATAGCATACCGAAGCACATAAAGAGATGATGCACATTCAAGAGTGAACTTGAGATGATCATAACTTCATTATTTTGAAACTCAGAAATCATTTTTAACTAAACATCAAATTAAAAACCATTCAGATTTTGCGTAATATATTCAAACTTCTGAGTACTCACCGCTTAACAGAGATAAGCCTATACGGCTTCAACAGTTTGACATCCGGCAGACTCTAATAACCGACAAAAACTGACATCCTACCTGTACCCCAGTAGCACAAAGGCCATCCACTTTATCAAGATGACAAAGGTCCTATCCAAGCTGCCAAAATCGTCCAAAAATTAATAGAAGAGCACGATTGGGCCAGCATGACATCTTTCTCGGTCCGCCCCGGACTTGAACATAATTGAATATTTGTGGGAATATCTGGAGTCAAACCACCCCGCTCAATTCCCTCCATCATCTACATTTAACCCTTTACATGCCCCGACGGGACTCAGAAGTCCCACTTACATTAATTTAGTATTATGAATCCTGAATGACTGGAATCTCGCTGAAGCTTTTAAATATCCCTCTTTGTACTTTGTTGAGAGGTCGACAGATGGTACCTAAAAACATCAGGAAACAGTTTTCTTAGGGGTCCTAAGGCGTAGGGGGCCTTAGACCCCTGATATCTTCAAAATTTTTATACTCGGTATGTGTGTTGTTTGATGCATTTTCAACTAAAAAAAACAAAACAAATACATAAAAATTCATTGTTAAATTAATTTGGGACATAACGGGTTAAGGAAATAGAAACTTCTATAAAGAACTGCTTCACATATTTCAGCAAATGTTGTTCACGACGTCTATAAATCAATCCCATGTCGCATACAAACTGTAAATAGGTAAAAGGGTGATTCAATTTTCTTTTACTTCACAGTTGTTCGTTTTATTCTGGCCCCCATATGTATATATATAACTTTATTAATATCTATGCGCATTTATTTTCATAAGCTTTGCAGCACAGTTCGTGAAAAAATACGCGGTATTTTAAAACTAGGAAATTTAGAACAATCCATCTTTTGCGGCATACCACACTGTAACAAGATGAAATAGCAAACGTTTCGAAACGCTCTTTGGCAAGCTTAATCTCGAATATCAATTCACTGTTCAACTTCCAACGTTCTGTGAAATTAAATTTCCGACAGAATCAGAGAGAGGATCAATTTCGCTAATCTAAGTGATACAGAAGATGCAGACAGAAAATATTCGCTTCGAATGAAATAAATCTACTTAGAAAGAGCTCTGAAATACAAGCAGTGGAGTAAATTTTAATGCAACGACGAATGAAACATATGTTGGAATGATCTCTCACGAAAAGAAAGTTTTGACCAGTACTATTGATAAGATTTAACCACGAAAGCGTATGATAGTGTATTAATGAAAACAATTGAAACAATCTCCATCGAGAAAACGTTGCAAAACATGTTTCTGGACGTATAAATTTTTTCTCCTCGTACGTCTTGTAATGCACCAATGGAAAGCTATATTTTTTATCTTTACAATGGTTTTTGATTTTTTACTCTAGTATAATTAGAAGAGAAGTTACAGTCAACATGCCAGTCGGCATGAAAAACTTTTAGTTTTTTCCTGCACTTTTTGCGTTATTTACAGCTCTGCATGTCGTAAAATTGCAACAGTAGAAATTTAAAAATTGGCAGGATCACTTATTCTGTCATTTATGTGTCCCTGTTAAAATTGTATTTTGTTAAAATCGGAAGAAGTGAGGCTGAAAGCTTGATTTGACATGAAGTTGCTCTAAAGCGAGTCAAAAATCGCTATTTGATATTCGCGATTACTGTAGGCTCGCGAACATTGAAAACTCGCAAAAATAAGTATTTTTACGCAAGTTGAAAAGATTTATTCCAGTATTTAATCAATTGGATTTTGAATATTTGAGTGACATAATGAATCTCTGCACCTGCCAATGGCAACTTCACAAAGTTTCTCAAATGCAGCTGTAAAATAAGCTGCAGCATCGGACGAAATGAGACACTAAATATTTAGATGCGCTTTCATCCTTTATGGCTCTTTCCATTTTTGCTCGACTCATATTTGTTTCATAAAAGCTACCTGGAGACTTTGAAATAGGCGGGAAATCTGTGTATAAAAGTAACTCGAGTCATGCATTTCTAAAAGTGTGCAATTAAAATGTGTCGTAACTGTCAGATATGAATGTAGCTTTTAATGTTTATGGTAATTATTGCGTTAAAAATGGACTTTTGAATATGTTGCTGAGTGGAATATATATTTATTCTTATTATAAGAATATTGAGATAATTTTCAATTTCTTTTTAATAGGCTTTTTAGGGTCTGAAAGTCTAAAAAAAAATCAAATTCTCAAAATAAATACAATCATGTAAAAAAGTGAATAAATAAAATAATGGAAGAAATGACTGTAGCTAAAAGCAAAAAACATAATGTTAAAAAGCAAAATTTGTGCAGGAACACTACAGACACGTGTTTCTGCGTCATAAGGATCGCCTTTTTCAATGCAAAAAATGAGAGTTTTCTAGATGTAAAGACATTCGACCTATGTCTGATACACGTGTCTAAAGTATTCTTGCGCATTTGTGACTTTTAGCGTTGTATTATTAGCTTTATTTTTAAACACAAATGTATGTATTTATTTCTAATGACTGTCGTGCTGTTTAATGAAAAAAAAATCTTATTTAATTTCGGTATCAGGTAACTTTAAAAATTATGAAGGGAGCCTGAAAAATAATTATTCATTATTTAATAATACTCACCAGAAAGCCAAATGATGAGAAAAAAGTGGGAATTGAAAGGTCATTGTAAAACCTGTTTATAAATAAATTATTTGCCCTTGTGACCCCGTCATCAAAATATTAGGTCTTAAAGTCTGCCGAAAGTTTTAAGAAAAGCCCCTAAATTTAGCGAGCTTCAGTTAGGGCGAAAGGGAGACCATGTCAGCTTAGTCGGAAACTAGGGACCCGGCTTGGAGTCGGAGTAGTATACATGTTATAAGTTTTATGTGTGTGTGGGGGAGGGTGGGTGGGGTGGGGGGGGGTGATCAAACTAAGAGCTGGCACCGGCGGCCTTGGTCTCAATGAGTAACGTCAGACATCTTTCATAAGATATATATGTATATATATATATATATATATATATATATATATATATATATATATATATATATATATATATATATATATATATATATATATATATATATATATATATATATATATATATATATATATAGAGGTGTCAAGCATTAGCAATCATGCGTCATCAGTTTCTGGCCAAATCTTTACATTTGGTGTTTTAAAAAAAAGTCAAATTTTAAGACATGTTTTTGGGCAGACGAGGGCAAATAATTTTTACACCACTTATACGTGTCGATATTGCTCTCAAACCTTTTTCATTATTGCACTATTCGTATGATTTTCCAGTCAGGGTGCAATGCTCTAACTGGGGAACCGTGTGAATTGTATATTAGGGAAAACAGATTTTGAAAGGCAGCAACCGAAGGAGTATATTGAGACTTTTTGACGGAAAAATTATTTGCCCTCGTGTCCCGCTATCGAGATACAGGTCTTAAAAAGTCTGGCGAAATTAGAAAGAAAACGCTAAAATTGAAGCTCTCCCGCTCCGTCACCATCTTCACGGGTAGTGTTATAGTTGCAGGTAGGGGGGGGGGGCTTTCAGGTGTAAAAATAATACTTGGTTATTTGGTTTATTCCCCGATACCCAAGGTATTTGGATGCGCCTGGAATTGATTGGTCCAGTCATAAAGAAAGACTATAGCCGAAAAAGGTGACCGTAAGTTTGTAAAAAAAAACTTTCTATTGTACAAGGGCGAATCCAGAAATTTTGCAAGGGAGGGGTGCTTAATTTTTGTACTTATATTTTACTCTGTACTCTGGACAAATATTAATCACAACAATGGTTTCGTACTTCAATTTCAAAACACTTCCGAAGGAGAGCCCCAAACTTCCTCCCCCCAACATCATTAAAACTCCTATAAAATTGCGTTTTTTGAATTTCAATGTTGAAAAATTACCGGTGGAGATTCTCTCAAGGGAGGAGCGGTCGCCACATCGTTCCTCCCTTGTAACCGTCCCTGCTGCTGTAACAACACTTGCAGCTGTAACGCATCTCATACTGCTCAGAAAAATCTTTCTTTCTTTTCGAAATTAACCCATTTAGGCCCCAGTTTTTTTAACATTTTTTTCAATTTTTATCTGCTTAAAACTCTTACTTGGAATGGTTTACATACATTTAAGGCTTAAAATAAATCGCCGTTGCCATATTTATTAAGTTATTTAACGTCCTGTTTATGGGATATTTTGCAGATATGCGAGCAAAATACGGCCTACTTGACTTTACTCGTGCAAAGTAACATTATAGAAGGCATCTGTGATCAATTTTAAGCAAATCATTTTAAAATAGTTTGATTTTATGAAAAAAAAAGGTTACAAAAAAAAAAACTTATTTTCTGTGGCTACCCATGCTGGATCGTTGCTTGACTGATTTGTCTGAAAATAGCTATCGATAAATAAACTCTGATGTTCAAATAGTGGCTCTAACTGGTTTTCTCAATAAGAAGGACTATTTAACTTGTGAAAAACAGCTTTAGTAAAATGATATACCCATCACAGGTTTTTGTATGCAGTAACTAACAAGCGTCCCGTTTTTAGGACACTGGGCGTAAATGGGTTAATCCGTGAAGCATTTTACAGTACTAAAAATCTATCGGTTATAGGTTTGATGAATTTATTCTAAAATAATCTTCAAATACAAATTTTGAACTTTTTTATTGGATGTATTCTTGTATGTTTGTTCCTTATAGAAATCCACGGTTTTCGTCGGATTTTCTTCAAACTTGGCACACAGACTCCTTGATGCACTAGAATTTACATAATTGGGGGTTTTGAAATTTAAAAAAAATCCAAAAAGCTCAAAATTCAAATTTTTTGTCACAAAATATCTATTTTCTTAACGATTTTGAATATATAGAGTGATAGAGATAAGCCTTTAAGCATACAAATTGATAAAATTTAATACATTTAAATATGAGGATTTTCCAACAAAGATTACGATTAAGAATGAATTATCAGTTTAAGACTCACCTATTTCATTTTAGCACGAAATAAGTTAAAAACAATTATAATTCATGTTTTAATTTCCTTGGAACATTGGCACAAATATTGGATGATGCAAAAAAATTAGAGACGCTCCAACAGACATTTAATTCTAATTTTGCTAGCATTTTTAGAAAGCACCCGGGCAACACCGGGTAATAAGCTAATGGACTATAAAAAATCAATTAATGTTTAGAATCTGCAAAAGTGTAAATTTCAAACACCCGCTATTGATTAAACACGGAGTAAATAAAATTAATCGCAGTTGAAACTGTCTGAATGGATTATTCAACAACTTCGGAACATTTATTCTAAACTAAAATTCATCGCTGAATTCTCACAACTTTCTAGTGCATTAATAACTTCGAAACAAAATTCTGTGAGATGAATTTCTAAGCAGTCTGAAAATAGTTACCGCTACATGAACGGCATCGCGAGTACTGGTTATGTGAAAGACAGTTAAGTTTTGAAAAAAAAGAAAAAGTTCCCCATTTTGTCGAGTGATGAAGTGGAATTTCGAATAAAATGTGGTATTGAATAGTTATAGAGGAGTTTCTTGAGGTTCCAATTATCTGTGTAAAAATGTTTTAAAGTTGATTCTTTCTAGGATTTTGTTTTCGATATAATCAAGCTCGTTTAGCTCTAAAATAAGTTTAGCTCTTAAATTGCCATTAAAATTATTTCAAAACAGTCTTTAAATATGAGAGAGGCAACAAAATGTTGATTTTTGAAATGCAAAACTTTTTTTTACAGAAGCCATCAACTTCCACATACAAGAGAACTGCGTACTATACGCCTTGCCTCCTGACAAGCACAGGACTGACTTACGGCAGAGAGGTTGAAATAACATCCATGGGCAAGGCGGGACTCGAACTCGCGACCAATTGCTCACGAAGAGAAGACTCCACCTTTAGGCCACCGAGGCCCCAAATGTAAAACTTAAAATTGTTATTCTCAGGAAAAGTTTTAACACTTGCTTGCTTCTTGAATTTGAACTTTTTTCAAAATTATGCTTGAGCTTCTTCAATAGCGTTTAAAAACCCTGTCAGTATGGGTGTTTTGGAAATTGAAAGAACAATTGAATGCGTAAAAATTTGAAAAAGAAAAAAAAAAGGGCAGATGCGTTGTCCGTAATGAATCTCTGAGTTTTTTCAGCATTAGTTTTTGAAATGCTTTCACGTTATCTTCAAACTACTGTCTGATCTTCTTAGGTAAAAACCTTTCGCGTATTTACGCATGCGTCAGGTCTTCTCTGATCTTACTAAAATAGGTGTGTTACGTAATATAGCATTAAGGGGAAGAAAAATAAAAAGCATTTTAAACAGTATCAAACAACGTGGAACGATGCTAATTTCCAATATGTTGTTTAGTTGAATTTGCCAAAAGGATATAGGGGCATTTCATGGTATTTGTGACATAGGGGTGTCCGTAACAAAACTTTTTAGAAGTTAAAATTTTTAAGTATATTGAAAAAGAACATTCTAAAGTATATGACTATCAGATTGTTTTCATAGTTCACTTTATATTATGTTTGGAATTGCACTCAGAACATTGAAAATGCAATTTTCACTGTTACGGACTCTACATTGAATTTTTCTTTAAATCTGGCTTAAATCGATTTTTAAGCCAAAACTAGTATTTGAGACAGATAAAGTAAAGGTTCAACTTGAATATAGCTGACAATTTCAATCAAAAAGTGCGTTCCATAAAAATTTATGGATTGTGAAAATGATGACTGTAGAGTCCGTAACAATAATTGGAATAAAAGTTTAGTTTTTAAAGAAAAATTCGATGTAGAGTCCGTAACAGTGAAAATTGCATTTTCAATGTTCTGACTGCAATTACAAACATAATATAAAGTGTACTATAAAAACAATATGATATTCATATACTTTAGAATGTACTTTTTCAATACATATATAAATTTCAAACTTTTTAAAAGTTTTGTTACGGACACCCTTATGTCACAAATACCGTGAAATGCCCCTATGGCAAATGCAAGTTTAAAATTGAAGACTTCGGAAAGTTATCCCCCACAACCCATCTACCCTTTTTTTTAAGTGGAACTGTTCGCGAGTGCTAGGCGCGGTTTTCATGGACGGATGGTATAAAGGATGCCATGTTTGTTTATTTGCAATTGGATCTCGAGCTATCTACCAATCGCAATGAGAAAAACGCTAGCCCTAAGCAACAGCAACATGTCATCGCCTTACCTAAGGTGCGTTCGCCACATATAACGTTATTTCTTGTAATTTACTATTTACTATTTATCGTATTGGCTACATACAACAGACAGACCTAACGCATTTCCAAGGAGCTGACGATTTTTTTTTCACGTGGCACCACTATTCATGGATTTCAATACCACTTGATAATATAGTCTGCTAGATATATCAAGATAAGCTTGATAATATATCCTAGTCTGCTATTAGATGGGAGGTTTTAACGAAGCGAATTTTTACTGGAAATTTAATTTAGCCAAGAACATGCAAGCCAATGGGAAGGAAAATTATCTGATTTTTTGTGGAATGGCCCATTATGAACAGTTCTTTACGTTTTCACTTTTTACACTTTAGAACCTAGAGCAACTAATCTTACGAACAACTGCCAATTAAACAATTTTTTATTATTAAGTTACCGGCACAAAGCCGAGGCTAAAGCAGAACTAAATGCATTACAACGGGAGCTCAGTTATACCACCCAGAGACTGCAGTTTCGTCTCTATTATGGACTCATCAGTCTGGGATTGGTAGTAACCGAGTTATTGTACAAGCACTGTTTCCATCTATTTCGCATTCATCCAGCCAACTACTTTATTTCCTGAAACTTTTTGTTAATGCCAAAGGAAAAAACAGTGATATTTTTCTCTTCAACCCTGAACTCAGAAAAATCACCTCAGGTATTATTGATGAACTAATTGAAAGGCAAAAGTTCCCTGAATCCAACAAAGAATCAATGAATGGTCTAGTTAATTCGCATACTATCAACCAGGATCATTCCCCCGACTCTCATGCGGCAGAGATGAGTTCTTCCTTCTCTGATGAACAATCATCCGTTTACGAACTGGCAGAAGATATTATTTGCGAAAATGAAGACAAAGATTGCTATGCCGATAGTGCAAAGATTCATAAAAAGAAGCACACGCTTTTAATATACCCAGCAGATTCAGTTTCGAGTTCTTTTAAACTTAAATCGTTTCTTCATCAACGCCTTGATCCAAGGAGACACAACATCCCCATTTCTTCATCTAGGCATATCAGACATGGTGGTCTAGCCATCGATTTTAATTCACTGGAGGACAAGTTAAGGCTCGAAAATTTACTTCATGAGATACCGGAGATAAAGTCCAAAATCAGGACCAAAAATCCAAAAAGTACCTCCCCTCGTGTCATCATCAGAGGTGTACCTGACTCTTTGACGGAAGATGACCTTTCGCACCTTGTCTTTCAAGACTTCATTGGAGACGCTTCCTATAAAATTATTGCAAAACAACATTGTAACTACAACCGAATTAACTACATTCTTGCCTGTGAAGCGAGTATTTTCAACCATCTCATGCAGTGCGAGTTATTACAGAATGGTTTTGAAACCTACAAGATCCGTGAAACATATGGCGTCAAAAGATGCACATTTTGTCAACGCTTTGGTCACTCTTACCAGCAATGCAAAGAACTCAAGCCTTCATGTGCTCATTGTGGATTGCATCACAATTCTAGTGACTGTTCTTCCTCCCATCTTTCCTGCGTTAACTGCTTCAATGCCAAGAAAATGGTCTATGACCACCCAGCTTACGATACAAAATGTCCAGTCTTTGCTTCCTTTGTTGAAAAATATATCAGGCACATCAACTATGAGTAATCCTACTCTTTCCACCGCTTTATCCTGTATCCAAATCAATCTTGCTCATTCCCGTCCGGCTCTTCTCCAGCTTCAAGAATTCTACACTCTTTGTCCATTTGATCTCGTCCTTTGCCAAGAACCATACGTGACTAATGGTATAATTCCCTTCAAGATTCAGTGGAGTTCCTTCTGTTCGCTCAATAATAAAGCAGTTATTTTCATTACGAACAAGAACATTTTCCCTACAGTTATTGTCGCTGAGCAAAATTTCATTGCTCTTTCTATA